>PVJH01012219.1:0-65342 GCA_004026705.1 Nesogale talazaci
GAGAGAGAGAGAGAGAAGACTGCAGAGGGTGCTTGTAAATTTGCAAACTGGGTAGCAACGAGAAAGAAGACACTGTCCTGCAGAACTGGAGACCCTGACCTAGTCCCGTCTCTGCTCCTAAGCAGCAGCAGTGGAATCTTGGAATGCTCACTAGCCACTCCGCTTCTCTGATCTGCACTCCCAGGGCTCCTAAATCTCTTATAACGGCATGGCACAAAGACTGTGTGGATGTGCCACTGCACACTTCTTTCCAAATGTGGAGACCTTGTGCTAATGTGAAAGAGCTTTGAAGGGTCTGAGATTGTATCTCACTTGCAAGCTCACGAAATAGCCCACCAGAATTTTGTGAATGCTGGCAGAAGACACTTGTCTCTGAAGTCAGAGGCAAAAGACTTTGCTCAACTGGCATCAGAGTCTTTGTGCTTGCTGAGGTGTCCTTTACCATTCAGCAGCCCAGAGGGATCCTCTGTACTTGGTGGATTGTATATGGCTGAGAAACCCTGAATTTAGGGAAATCCCATCTTTCACAATGGGGCTGGAGGCAAACCCAACCCATCTTTGTCCTACAGAGAAATACCATCTTTATTCTGCTGGACAAGAAAGAATACTGACCTCTGCTCCAGAGCTGTCACGGCAGTTCACATGGCATGCAGAAATGTGAACCATGCATGAATAATTGTCTCCCAACAGGTGGTAGTTTAAACTGGCCCTCGTGAGGGTATTTCTAGCACCGAAACCGGAGTTGTTCCACCTGGAGGAATGGTCATTAAATATTTATGAGAACGCCATGGCTTCCTCCCACTCTGATTCATAGAGGCAGTGCTGAGGTTGTGCTCTCATCTCAAGTTCTTCTCTGGGGCAAAGGATGTTTGAGGAGTTAAGTGATCCTGTTCTTAATCCTTTCTGGAGGAGAAGGGTTGGGCTGCTGTAGAACAAATCATAGCCGCTACCAGAACGCCAACGTTCACGAGGCATATGAGGTGATTATAAGTGCCATGGCATTATTTAGGCACCCCTTAGTCCTCACAGTGGTATCTTGGCTCTTCAACACTTTGAGAGAGATCTTGGGCAGCAGGCTTATTCCATGCAATCCATCATTTGATTTCTTGACTGCTGTTTTCTGGAGTAGTGACTGTGGATCCCAGAAAGATGAAATCCTTGACGATGACACCATGTTTCTCTTTTTATCATGATGTTACCTGTGGTTCCCGTGGTGAGGATTGGGGTGTTGTTTATATTGAATTGTCATCCGTATTGCAGGTTGCAACCCTTGATCTTCATGAGCAAGTGCATCAAGTAGTCCTCCCTTTCAGCAAGCGAGGTTGTGCCATGTGCCTATTGAAAGCTCTTAATTAGCCTTTCTCCAACACTAAAGCAGACTAAGATGCCGCTGACCCAAACCATGGTCTTTTCAATCACCTAATGTGAAAGTTGGTCCTTGAATAAGGAACTCCAAGGAAGAATTGATGCATTTAAGTTGTGGTGATCATGAAGATTATTGAAAATATCATGAACTGCCCAATGAACCAACCAATCTGTCTTGGAAGAAGTACAGTCAGAATGCTCCTTAGAAGTGAGGATGGGAAGGAAAAAAAGAAGTGAGGATGGGGAGCTTGTGTCTCATGTGCCTTGGACATATGATCAGGAGAGATTAGTACCCCAGAGACAGACATTGTGCCTGGTAAAATGGAGGAACAGCAAAGAAGAGGAAGATCATTGTCAAAATGGCTACAACAATTGGTTCAAGCACATCAATTGTGAAGACAGGGCCTGACTGTGTGGCGTTGACTCTTGTTGTGCACAGGACACTAGGAGGGGTACCAACTCAATGAGACCTAACAACAACAGCCACAAGCAGGATTCCAATCCGACTCAGCTCACCTCTTGAGTTTGTGTATTTTGCTTAAGTGACAAAGTCCAGAGTTACGCTCATAGTGGGAAATAAGGGAAACCACATTGGCGGGGCGGGGGGTGGGGTGGGGTGGGGTTAGGTCGGAGCTGTTCTCCTCCTGCTCCCTCTTTCTGCTTTGGGGCATTTCCCCATTCTTGACCCCTTTCCCAACTTGACTCGAGGCTCCCTGAGTTGAAAAATTTAGAGGAGCTGGGTACATTTGACTAAAAGACTCCCACCTTTATAAGGACCCCATGGAGAAGAGCTGTTTTCTAAAAATGGTGATAGGTCATGCCCAGCACGAAGCTTTGCGCAGGCCATGTTTCCTCATGGTAATGTTTCTTCCCTTTGCCATTTTCTTTTCTGAGACTTCTGGGAACCATTAACAGGGCTTACTTGCTACCTGGGATTTGCAGGAGAAATGTAGATGGGTCCAGAGTGACCCAAGTGACATCTGGAAGGATGTGATGGAATTGGCTACTGGAACTCCTGCTTTTCTTGCCTCTAGTGAACGTTCATTCTCCAAAATAGTGCCAATAGCACCACAGTTTGTCACGGTCCACGGGTTTACCTTGACACAGGTTTGCTTGCTCTGCAGGCATGAGCTGGGGAGCAGGGAGCAGGAGCTAGCTTTTGTCATCATCCTCATGGGGGAATGCACGGCTGAGTGCATTTGTTTGTTTTTAGGAAGGCACCAGGACCACCTCTCCACCCCACCCCCACCCCTACCCAATTTGCAAGCAGACCTTCTCCAGACTCTAAAGCACAGCCTCACACAATTACAAGTTCCACAGAGCAGTGGATGCATGGCAAAGCCCGAGATGATGTCAACGACTTGTGCTGAGGCCAAGGAAAATATGCGGCGGCCCTCGATGGCTTCATCCCTGTGCTTGTTGCGATGCAGCTGTGAGTAATAAGTTTTCCTTCTGGCCAGACAGAGCCGTGTGCATCTGAACTGAATGCTGAACCTTGCAGACCCTCGCAGACCTCAAGTCCCCACCTTCTTTGAAGAGCTGAAGTTCATTAAGCAAGTCAGAGAAGGGGAGGGGGTGAGAAACGGGGTGGCCAGAATTCAGGGTATTGGGAAGGCTTCTGCAGGAGGATTCTTAAAGACCACAAGTCATAGGAATTGGAGGGGTGGAGGTGAGAATTAGCCAGCAGGACAAAGGGTGTAAGAGATGGAATTTCTCAGCAAAGTGACAGGAAACATGGATAAACAACAGCTATTCTTGCTGTGTCAGAGTCTCATGCCCACATTCTCTTGATTTTGAGGTCTTTTACATTGTGTCTTGTGTCTTAGAGGTACTGGGATGTGGGATCCCTCAAATCCGAGTTCTTGCCTTCCTTCTTTCTTCTGTGTGTGACAACATGCAAAAGGTCTTGAAGAACCCAGTTATCTTGAAGACTTCCTTCTAACCACGCCAAATCCGTGGGCATTGGGTTTACACATGCACACGACACTGGATCACACCAGCACAGCCACAATTGTTGTTGCTGCTGTTGTCATAAGGTGCCATCAAGTCAGTTCTGACCCACAGCAACCTTAGACACAGAAGAACAAAATCCTGCCTGTCTTTCATGACCATCACTGTTGCAGCCACCATGTCAGCCCAGCTCCTTGAGGGCCTTCTTCTTTCTCCTGGCCCTTCGACTTTACCCAGCATGCTGTCCTTCTCCAGTGACTGGTCTCTCCTGACAATATGTCCAAAGTATATAAGATGAAGTCCTGCCATCCTTGCCTCTAAGGATCCCTCTGGATGTACTCTTTCCCCCAAGACAGATTGATTTGTCTTTTAGCAGTCCACAGCACTTTCAATATTCTTTGCCAGCGCCACAATTCAGTTGCATCGATTCTCTTTTGGTCTAAGCAGCCACAGTGGGTGAGCTTCAAGACTCCAGCAGCAAAGCTGGGGCCCCTGGGAGAGGGAGCAGTTAAGCACCATTCCCCAACCGCCTTGTCCTCTTCCTCCCAGCTGCCTCCTTCCCCTCTGACCCTCTGTCCACTTCTCATGCCAAGAGCAGCTTGGTGAAAGTAAGGTCTGTGCAGGATGACAGCATGATGGGATGCAGGACCTCCACTCCTCCATGCTGACTGCTGGGGCTGGGCTGGGCGTGACTGGAGACCGCCAGGAACGCTGCCTCTCCCCACTCTCGCTCCCACCCCACCATCCTGACACTTGGCTTTAATTTTATGATTGTGTTTATACAGTAAACATTCTTTGGAAAAAGATGAACTCTTTCATGGCTGCCCGCCACCTCACCTTGTGATCACATAAGCAGAGCTGGTCCTAATCATTGGGTGTTGCAGTGTGCATGTGTGTGTGGGGGGGAGGGGGGCAGAGTGGGGGTTGGTTCTACCCAAGGAGACCTAGGTGTTTGGAGACAGAGGACCTGGTGGATCACACTGTGGCATCCTTTCTTGGCAAGGCCTGTGGAAGGGAGATGAGAGAGGGAGCTGCAGATCTCTGGAAGAAGGTGCAAAGCAAAAGCCTGACACCAGAGACATGGGCTACTTTTGCACCTGTAATGCCTGTGTTTCTTAACTCACCATAAACCAACAAAATCACGAAACAGCTGCAAGTTTCTGAGGACATCATGAGCACTCCCCAGATCTCATCCTTCTTATCCTGCATGTCTACCTATCTTACTGCTTCACCTGCATGTTCTCTGAACCTGACAGCAGCTGAGCACTCAACATCCCATTGCTTCATGTGAGAGATGTGCTCTGAGAAGTGAAGTGACTTGTCCAAGGTCACAAAGTTAGGCCGATGGTGGCTGATCACGGTCACAGAGCTAGTCCCCAACTCGTGGTGGCCATTTACCCAAGGAATGAAATGCGACCCAGTCCAGTGCCATCTCCATGATCCCTTGGGATGGCATTGTTGTGCTTCACAAGGTTTTTATGACTTGACTTTTGGAAGTAGATCACCGGGCCTTTCTTCCGACTCTCTTAGGCTGGTAGCTCTGCTGAAACTGGTTCTGTACCACCACAACCCACAAACCTCCTGGGCAGATGGTTGGGAATCGCATGTGCCCTCCCACATTGAGGCACTAAAACCCTGATAGTTGGAAGCAGGTGGGATACTGCCTACTGCCCACATCTAAGCTCTTTCTTCAAAAACTCACAGTCTTCTGATATTTTTCTGCCTTCTTTCTTTTTTTTCTGTTTAGTTGGCAGTGCAGGGATGGACAACAAGCAGTGCTATATCCATAGGGACCAACAGGCCTGGGCTTCTTCTCAGAGAAAAAACGCCTTCATGCTCTGTTCTCCCTCAGCCCATGTACTGGCCTCTGGGGCTCATCAAAGGGCTCTCAGCAAGTTTCTGAGAGGCCAAGTGGTGAAGAGTGGGGGTCCTTGGGCTGCAGGTCTCACAAGTCAATGCTCCTCAGGAAACTTGAGAATCTCACTCCAGGGTGGAGTTGGCGTGGACCTCTGAGTGTTGCCTCTTGGGAGAAGCCTTCCTACATTGCTGCCTGAACCTCCATGTCTTCACCACCTACACGGTCATGGTGAGATCCATGCGACTAGGGAGGCTTGGCAGGCAGAGCTCCCACAGCTGTGGGGGTGAGGGAGAGGTCACACGGCCAGGCCCTGGGGAGTGGGTCTGAGAAGGGAGGAAGCCTGTGAGGCTGTTGCCCACCCACAGAGTCCGGCAGGGTCCCTGAAAGCCACAGCTCCTTCACTCAATCGACTCATTGGTCTCTGAGGACACCAAGATCCCAGAGAAGAAGGAGGGCCCTTCTTCAATCCTAACATCATGGTATGAACTTCAGTTTGGCCAGGAAACTGAAGCCTCAGGCAGTGTGTGTGTGTGTGTTTGTGTGTAAGCTGTCATTGTTTCCAGATTCCAGGTTCCCTGTGTCTGGAGAGGGGCCAAGAGATCTCCAAGAGAGAACCATGCACAGCTCCCCTCATGAGGAAAGACAATGACGACATAAATGGATCAACAAATGACAAAAAGCAGCTGATGCGATGGGGCAATGGCATCCGTAGAGATGGTGTCTCCCATGTGCTACTCCTGGGATCACCACCCCCAACCAGGGGCCTTTTCCCATACCAGAGCATACAGTAATGTGCTTAACTGTTTGCTTATTGTCAATTTTAGACAGATGTGATAAATATAGCTCTAATTCGCCTAAATCTAATATTTCTCTGAGGGTAGGAATAATAGCAATGCAATGATGCTGTAAAGGCCTTGCTACCTTGAATTACAACATTAGTTCTAACAGTTTGAATCCTGAGAGGAAGATGTTTTCATTTTCCTCCTCCTTTTCCTTTCATGACTATTTCATTCCCCAAAGAAGTTATGGATGAAGGTTCACAAATACTAATTACAATATTGCAGCGAAAACACCAGAAATTTGAAGGAAAAAATGCAGTGATTATAAAAAAAAAAACCCCGATACTAAGGAAAACAAGAACTTACGCTTGCAGCATATGCAGATGAAACTGCCTGACTTGCAGTGTCATTGCTGAGTCATAATGAAGCTTCAAAAAGTAGACCAGGGATAGAGGTTTATCCTTGTGCAGTAATATCTTTCCGTGAAGCTTACAGATATTGGAGAAAAGACTGAAGCTGTCAAGGATTTCATCATGCTTGGACCCACAATCAATATTCATGGAAGCGGTAATCATGAGACCACTGGGTAAACCTGAGGCACAAGACCTCTTCAAAGTATTGAAGATTATTATTATTATTTATAGTAGTAGTATTATCTTGTTTGCTTTTTAAGACTATTATTTTTAAGACTAAGTCCAGTCTGGCCTACGCCTTGGTATGTTCAGTTGACTTTTATGCCCTTGAAAGTGGGACATTGCATAAGGAAGCCTGCAGAAGAAGTGATGCATTTGAATGACGGTGTTGGCAAAGAACACCAGAAGTACCTGCCTAGAAAGTGAACACATCTGTTTTGGGAGAAGAACAACCAGCTCTTCTTTAGAGGCAAGGATGATGAGGTGCTGCTTCAGATAATTTGGCCATGTTATCAGGAGAGACCAGTTGCTGAAGGAGGACATCATACTTGCTCAAGTGGAGGGGCAGCAAAAAATAGGAAAGCCCTCAACAAGATGGACTGACACAGTGACTATGTGGATGGGCTCAAATATAAGAAGAATTATGGGAAAGGGGCGGGATCAGGAAGTGTTTCACTATCGATCAGTACCGATTCGATGGCACCAAGCAACAACTAGAGAATATTTTTAAATTAAAATATACATACAGTTTGGTGTTACTTCCTCTTACAGTGTCATATGGTATGTCTCAGACACACCCCTGTATCCCCCCTATAACATCACTGAGCAAAGGCTGAGCCCTGGTGGCGTAGTGGTTGTGCGTGAGACTGCAGTCCACTGGGATGGAGGTTCAATTCTAGCTCCACAGGAGCAAAGGCTGGACCTCCTATTCCCACCACCAGAGGGCAGTGATACCCCAAAAAACAAAAACAAAAAAACATCACTGAGCGAGGGGATCTATGTGGGGCTATTATTCTAATCTCCCCTTCATTTTTCCTTTCCTTCAAAATACAAATTCCACAAACTCCCTAAAGAACCTTGTCTTCTAGTGTCTGGCTGGAAAACTTCCCAGCAAACCTAAGAGACAATAGTCAGGCCATTCCAAGGTGAACCCCATCTCTCCGAGGCAGTCATTAAGGGCCCTCTGGACTTGGACTCATCGACTGAGATGGTAGCTCCTGTTGCCCCCCTAGTTGGGAGAAAGATGAGATTTTTTTTTATTTCTGTAAAGAGTGACAATTTTAGAAACTCACAGGGCACTTCTACCCTGTCCTATAGGGTCACTGTGAGTCAGCATGGACAGTCAGCATGCCTTGGGTTTTGCTTGCCCGAGTCCCTTGGTGGACAGTGGGACCACAGTCTCTTTCTATCACTGAGGAACAGCCTTTGTCAATGGAAGGGCAGCACAGAGCCTGTCAAAGCTTGGTGTCCACAGGTGGCCTTGTAAGGTGCTCGTGGGTATCACACCTGGTCATTCAATGGATGCCCATCAAGGGTCTGTGGTTGGTAGTGACTCTGAAATCCACCGGCCCTTTAAGAACTCCAGCTGAATGCTCACGTGTATGACACTCTGACTTAGTTCTGCCAGCTCGAGGCAGTGAGGTGGCTGAGGGAGCCTGACAGGTTGGCTTCTAGCCCTGTAGACAGACTGTGGTTTAGAACCACAGTCAGAGAGCAGGCAAGAGGGTGTCCTGGGAAGGTGTCTACGAATGGGACTGAATTGCAAGGTAGTATTTCTCTCAGAAAGGGTGGGGTTTGTGTGTGGGAGAAGGGCAGAATTCTACAGGCTGGGCGTGACAGGTCATGGTGGTGGGTTTTAGTGCTGCTGAGTCCCCATCCCTCTCCCTCCCCACCAGTAATGGGGAGGAGCAGGGAAGAAGGGTGGACTGGGGCTCTGTCCTGGTCAGGGTCTCCTCCATGCTGAGACAATGATTTAGATGATTTAGTGACTACAGCAGAGTCAAAGTAATGCTGGATGCTGGAGGAGAGCCGAGCTACCAAACAGCCTCGCAGGGAGTTTGGGCCTGAGCTGGGAAGGGTGTGTGAAAGAAGACAAGCCAAGAGGAGATGGCTGCAGGCTGCCAGAGGGGAGGGGAAGCCAGCATCCCACTAGCACAGCTGCCAAGAAACCAGAGCCACAAATCATCTCCCCGGGGAGGGCAGAGGAGTGGCAAGGCTTAGAGCAGGTGGGCTGGGAGCCAGCCTCTGCACTAGGACAGTGGGCTTCAGAGCACTCTCATCTCCAGTGCTAGCAGCTACTGTCCTTTCCAGTCTCTAGTGCCCCAATAACTTTCCAGCACTGGTGTTGCTGCCAGCTGCAAAGGAGCAAGTCCCCAACTCCAAGGTGACCTTTTGCACAACAGAGCAGAGCGCAGTGTGTGCCTCTGTTACCCACATGACCAGTTGCAGATCACACGTGGTTTCTGTTGGCTGGATTTTACAAGATCAACCTGGACAACCCAATCCTCCCAAACCCAGTGATAATGAGTTGCTTCTTCTCCAGGGAGGACTACACAGACAGGGCAGCCCCAAAGGAGACAGCATGTGATGGAGAAGAAAGCTGCCCCCCAAACCTCTTCGTTCTGAGATCTTCACAGAAGCAGAGGGAAGGCCCTTCTCCTATTATGGGCTTAAACTGCCAACGTTTGGCATAAAACTCACTGCTGTCACATTGATTCTGTCTCATCGTGACCCATTGAAAGTCATTTGTGTCACCAGGGCCTGTCTAGTACCTATTTTTAAAAAGTATACCCATGATTGTCAAATCTGAATATTCTAACTCATAATCACTGTACAAAACAGAGCAGAACTTGGGCCATAAGGGTTCCAAGCTTGGAAGAGCAAGTCTCGTTAGGAAAGCAGACTGCTTCCTCTGTCCCACTGCCAATCTTTTTGTTAGGAGCCAAGCATTGAACCCCTACGCCACCAGGATTGCTTCTAGATCACCCACGTTATCGTTGTCAGGTGCCATTAGGTAGATCCTGACTCACATCGCCTCGGTGTGTAACAGAACAAGGCACTTTTTCACCCTGTGCTCTTCTCATCATCAGTGCAATAACTGAGCCCAGACTCGCAACCTCTGTGTTAATCCATCTTGTAATGCATCTTGTAATCCAGCTTCTTTTTGGCCTATCCTCTACTTTGCCAAGCATGGTGTCCTTCTCCAGGGACTGGTCTCTCATAACATGTCCAAAGTCTGAGGAGTACAACCAAAAAAATCGATGCTCATTTGTTTCTTTGATGTGAGGGGGAGAGTGCATTTGGAGTTGGTTCCACCAGGTTGGTCTATTCACCAAGTTTTCCACTTAGAGGTTTTGAAAAGACAGTGCAACAGCATGTGACAACAAAAGCAGGGCACCAGTTTTTGGCAAAAACCAGCATGCACCAGGCTCACCTGACATCACTCTGTGCAACTTCTTTTTGTTTCTAAGAATAAAGAGGGGTGTGAAAAGATACCAATTCAACAATAAAGAAGAGGGAAAGAAAAAAAATCAGGGAAATGCTATCAGCTATCTAAACAGATGAGTTTGAAAAATGTTTCCAAGAATGGAATCACAGATTTGACAATTGTGCTAAGTGTAATGGAAAGTACTTTGAAGGGGATAAAGTTGTTCTGTAAAAAAATTTAAATACATAGCTCTGAAAAAAATCTGGGTTTTTTTTGGTTACCCTCTCATATGTACAACTAAATCTTACCATACTTGCTTCCAAGGACTATTCTGGCTAGACTTCCTTTATGCTTTAAACTTCATGTATGTTGGTTTTTCTGAAGTTCATGGCCTATCCAATATTACTTTCCAACTCCATCATCCAAAGCATCAAGTCTTCCTTAGTCTTCCCTACTCATTATCCAGCTATTGCATGCATATTTGAAGATACCACACTTGGGTCAGATATACATTATTATTCAAAGTACCCTCTTTGCTTTTATTTTTAGAGAAGCTTTAAGTCTAGGAAGGACAATGTTCCCATACACTCCTCTACCCCCAGCATCTCCTATACATTTTCTCCTATTATCAACATCTGGCATTAGTGTGGTGCATTTATAACATGATGAAAAGCAATATTTCTAGGTGAATGTTAATGCTCATAGTTTACTTTGGGGTTCACTTTTTTTGTGTTGCATGAGTTTTCCTTTCAAGCACCAAGTTTAAAGGTAAGGAAAGAAAAAGAGGAGAAATTTAATTCCCCCTGAAGAATGCTGAAATTTATGGGTTGATCTTGACAGTAAAATCTTCCCAAAGGATGAAGAACTCAAGAATATTAAACAAGTGAAAAAGTATCTCCGCTCTGTGTGTCCACCCCCTCCCCCCCCCGAAACCCGCCACCCCTCTGCCTTTGTTTCTGCAATTGGTTCCAAGACATGTCCCCTTTCTACCTTCACCTTCTGCTGTATTGGGCAGCTTCAAAGGATCAGCGAACTTTCCGCCCTAAGCACTATGAGTACACTAAACCCACTGGTTTGTACATGAAATGGTTCCAGCCACCATGGACTTAACATGCTGTTGGCCAAACATGACATGTGCATCGATTACTATTCTCTTTCCTGGGGGGAGAAGATACTCCTTATTAACCGTCCTTGCCACTGTGTGAAAGGGGAAGGAAAGTGAAGCCGGCCCTCTTGGACACAAAGTCTCACCTGCTATGGTGTGAGGTTCATTCACTCCTTTGTAAAGGCCCTGTCACTGGCCTCATTCAACATCTGCTTCCCATGGGTGGCATGGGTTGGTTTACAGGAACAAAGAGAAAGGCAGGCAGAAGAGAAAAAGCACACAGATGCTGCTTCTCAGGTTGCAATTTTAAGAGCTTGTGGCTCTGTAACAGGACCACCGGAAACAGAATCTTCTTTATCAGAGAATTGATTCACTAGTATTTTATTCCAATAATATTATCCCCCAGAGGAGGAGACCTCTGATCACAAAATCTGCCTCTGGCTAGCTATCTCTTACTATTGTGAGTTGGCAGTGAAGGAGCATTCGTCATGTGAAGACTCCTTGCAGAAGTTGGTCACATGCACCATCTCCCCTTGTTACCACAGGAAACTGGAAAGGGAGATGAATGTTGAAGGTTGGCACATGATTCGGAGACACCTGAAATTCCCACCCCACATGCAAAGGTCACACTTGTACAGGGTAGCAGAAAACTCACATTTCAATTGGTAGATGGACTGGAAGGCTGCTCTCTATCTACGCTGTTCGTATCAGGTCAATTCCAACTCAGAGAGAGCAGACGGACTTCGTAGGTTTCCAAAGCTTAGATCTTTATGGGGCTGCGTTTCTCTCCTGTGAAATAGTGGGTGTGTTCAAATCACTGACATTCTGCTGAACAGGCAAGTGCCGAACCCCTGTACCAAGACTCCTATTCTGTACTTAGTGAATATCACTAGTTGTTAGGGATTGTCCTCCTTCTTTTTCTCCCCTTCCCTTGCTTCCTTTCCTCTTCTTTTGGTCCTTCCTACTGCTCTCCCGCCCTAATTTCCTTGATAGCACATACTGTGAATAAACATCATGACAGTTATATAATCTCCTGTCAACTTGAACAAATGGGTGGGGTCTATCCTGTCAATTTGCTCATAGCCAAGAATGCCTCTATGTGGGCCTGGTCTTCATCTGAAGATTCTGGGAACTCCTGTCTTCCATCATGGAGGCCAGACACACACTCTCTCTGCCTTGCCTTTCCTGCTGTACAGACACACAGAGAGCTGGAGGTGACTTGTGGAGACCCGTACCAGCACCAAGATCCTTCCACTGCCTTCAGACCCACAAGACCTTCCATCCCCTGGCCTGTGATATTCCTGCATTCAGCATCATTGCATGTGCTGCATGAGGCTAAAGTTGGAGCAGTATTGGACATATGGGCTACTATTAGATTTATGCACTATCTGGACTGGACTGGGATGTTTTCTCAATGTACAATTGTTCTTGTAGGGAAACCTCTTTATTATGTACCTTTGAGTGTCTCTGGATATGCTTCTCTGGTCAACCCTGACTAACACATAGATAGAACAACTTTTATAATGAAGCCAGTAAAAGATAAGTCAAATTGCATGAGTCTTGAACTTCCCATGTTAAAGGACTAACTCCTTCACCTTGAAATACATTCACTTGGATTTTCTTTGTGTGTGCATCTGAAAATCAGAATTTTAAAGTAAAATTGTTTACTCAGAAATCATGTAGCCCAATTCCGCTTTCTCCTAACGAAAGAGGAAACCAAGACCCAGGGCGTGGGTGGGGGGGGGGGAATTAAAATTCTTCCCAACTATCATACAAGCAAGACTCATCTCATGGTCCAACTAGGTTTAGAAAAATAGTGCTGGCTGGAATGTAACACACACACGGCAACATGTGGATCTGGGTGAACACATACATTACACTGCACTTGCACTAAGCACAAAACATTTAGATATGAGGTCATTCCTAATTCATTAAGCATTAATTGCATGTCCTCTTAGTGCAAAGCCTTCTACCAGGTGCAGGGGCAGGTGGGAACTCAGAAAAAGGAATAGTAATTGTCTTTGGCTGCCAGCAAAACTCCTTTTCCATTGCATCTTCAGTAAATCTGTTTCACTTACAATAATCGCACCAAACATTTTTACGTAGGAAATGGTTTGTTTTACACTTGTATATGTTCTGAAACTTCACTTTGCTTTTAAGCATGCTATTACTTCAGAGTCTCCCTCTTTTATGTCATCATGTCTTTTGGATTATAGCTACCCTTTTCCAGTGGGTTGAAATTTTGGAATTCTTGATGAGGAATCATCCCAGTGCGGAGGCCACACAATTAGTTCTTCAAAATCAGATTAAGAAACTCTGCATTCTGGATGGAAGACCCTCTCTGGTGATTAGTTGCCTGGAAGAGCTTGTTACAAGCCAAATAGAAGGAGCTGTCAACGGATGATGGTTTCCAGGGACTAAGGCTCCAGGACCCGCAGTAATTTCATTTGTCATCATTGCAAAACCGGAGAGTCACGTGGACTGCCACAGCCGGCTGTGGAGGAGATTTGCTTGCTAACTGTCCTTAGGACTTGGAACTCGAAGCAGACAAGGCAACTTGCTGGCAATAAATTATTCCTCGCACTTATCATCATTGCGAAAAATAGAGGCGGTGATGCTGCATAGACTGGTCACGATTTCCCCAATTGAGACACAAATTTTTAGTGCTTGAAGACATCGCTAGATATTGTGCCATTAGGATAAGAGGCCCTGAGAAAGCTTTGGTCTAATAGGGTGGCACTGAACCAGGAGAAATAAATGTCCCCCGGAGGAGCCTCCCTCTCAGAGGGTTGAGTGCCAAACAGAGGTTGACTTGGTTGGAGAGGCAACAGGGCAGAATGGGCACAGCCTCAAGAGGAAGAAAGCACAATTGATAGCTGAGTCAAGCCACATTGCCAGTGGGCAGTGGGGAGGGTCATTGCTCCAAATGGGGGCCAGCCCCACATTGCTCTGCCGGCCAATCTGCTGACTTGTGGATGTTTCTCAGCTGATGAAGCCCACTTGGTTCTGACTCAAGGTGGCCCCTGTGAGCTGAAGAAGAAGCCCATGGGGTTCTCTATGGCCCCTTTGGGAGCTGAAAGTAACATGGAAGTCCCTGGGAGGGCTCAGCAGGAGTTGGAAACAGGCAAGCCTGATGAACATCAAGATGGGCGAGGTTTCAATGTGATTAAAAAAAAAAAAAAACAGCCCTGAAGACTGGTGACTCAAAGCAGCAACCATTTATTTCTTACATGTCAACAAGGGATCCAGGAACTCAGGAACCCAGGGTGACTGGGCAGGTGCCAATGCAAACTATGTCAGTCATGCTTGCTGAAAGAAAAGGATGTTCTGGGGTGGGTGGGGTAGTGTCTCACAGTGACAAGTACTCCCTCTCTCTCTCTCTTTCACACACACACACACACACACACACACACACACACGTGACACACATCAGTTCTACAGAACTGGGTTTCCAGGCCTTACTTAAGAGATCGTGGAAGGAGAACAGGATCTAGGTGGTAAACACAATGTTGATTTACCTCCTTGAGGGTCAGCCCTTCACTAGAACATGTCTCCTTCCCCTTCCTCCCTGTGTTTCCTGCTTTAGCTCCACTTTCTTTCCTAACCCTTCTGAACACTGTCCTGGAGTGAATGCTGCCCTGTTGCTTCTTGTAAGTTATGTGGACCTTCCCAGGGTTACTATTCTTAGAGCCCTTCCCTTGTGTTTGACCTGAAGGAAAAAGCCAAGGGGGGTGAGCTCGTTTGCAGGCCTGGAGAGTGGCTAAGGGTCATGGTGGATGGGGTCCCACCATCCTGACCGTGACATTTTAGATTCATAGTCATGTTTTATCATTTTACCTTTTCCCAAGGAATTGAGACAGTGACGCACATGCTCAGTTCCAACTCATGTGAGGAGACGAGCTGCTCTGCAGGAGAACTACTCGACTGCCCTCTTGACCGGAACAGGTTTCAGGTCTTTCTCCCACCGCGCCCCTGGGTGTGTTGCAACCGCCAGCCTTTGGGTTAATAGTCAAGTGCCATCAACTCACACCCCTCAGAGACCCTAGGTGACAGGAAAGCATTTAGACTTTTTCTTGCTAGTGTGACTTTGTCGGGAGGCAGGAGAACCCGGAAGGAGAGGATCTAATTTTGACTCCATCCTCTCCCAGTGGTTGGATGAATACCATACACACGTTCCTTCCTGCAACCCTGGAATTCTTCTGTGGAACATGCTGGAGGGATGCAGAAGCACACATACCTCTGAAGGGACAGGGAATAGGAAGGGAGGCCAGGTGGATGCAGAATTCTTATTGTCCTCTGGATTAGAGAAGTCCAATTACTTAATTTCCATGGGATGGCCTCGTGAGCTTCCCGCTCCCATAAGAATCAGTAGTTAGGTAGGTAGGTTGGTAGATGGACAGAGAGGTAAACAGATGGGAGTTTTGTTTGAGCCATTTGAAAATTTCAGGATGGGTTGCTGAGAACTGAGGACTTGTGTTTGGGTAGGACTTGAAAGCTGGGTCACCTAAAGCAGTTCAAGCCCCTCTGCATGGAACTCATGGGACAATTCATCCAGCGTGCGTTGTCCTGGACTTCTCCCGATATTCACTGAGTCACTTCTGGGGATGGAGCCCCAGTGTTCAATTTCAACAAGACCCCCTGCTGCATACAAACATCTGGGACACATTGCCCCCCCCAAAGAAGGAGTCCTGCTGCTGTTGAGGGGGCCCACAGATGGGCTCTTCATGGAACACAAGAAGGAAGCCTTAGGCTTTGGTCCACTTTACACTCCAGGTTCACGTTTGAATACACTGATGCCAATTACCCACCAGCAGGTGAGAGAGAGAGAGAGAGAGAGAGAGAGAGAGAGAGAGAGAGAGAGAGAGACTTCCTGTTCCCCCCTACAGTTCCCGTCTCTGAAATCCACAAAGGACCACTGTGGGTCAACCTTGACTTAGTGTCCATGCGTTTGTTTGTCACCAATTAGTTTTGCTTTAATTCTGGCTCATAGCTTCATTCTGGCTCCACATTCCAAAGCCTTTTCAACTTTCCCAACTGTTCGCAGCCTTTGTCAGAGCCTGACTACCACTTGCTGCGGTGGGAAAGGCAGTGGCTGGGCGGAGGGGTTAGGGAGCTCTGCTTTCTGCAGGAGACAATTTTATGGCATGAAAAGAACAACCAGGGTGGGTTCTAGGTCACAGAGGAGGAACTCATGTCCCTGTTTTGAAAAGCTGGAGCCAGGCTTGAAAGGGGCCACCTCCAGTCCCTCATGGGCCTAGCTGGAAACCATTACAAATGAGGAGGATCCGTGTCAACTGTGAAGGGAGCCATGCTCCAATTAGCTCCACCGTGGTAACATGCAGAAGGACCAGGGCTGAGAGGACGTATTTAGTCAGGACAGAGGTCTGCGCATGCCTGCCCTGTACTCAAGTGAAGGGCACCCTTTGGAAAGGAAGCTGGTGTACCAGACTTGGAGGAGAGACTTCTGGATCCTTAGTTGGCTGCCTGACCAACAAAACAAAACCCAGGAGGGTTCCTTGTGTTTTGTGACTCCCTCCCTATATTGAATACTGGGTGCAGCTTTCCCACGTCCATGGTAGACGGGACCCTTCCTTTCTAGGTGGCTGCTATGGTTACACCATTCATATATGCAAGTGTCCCGAGGAATCAGTTAGGCTCGAGCTCCTTCAAAGTTTCCCAAGGTTGGATACCCTGGATTCCTTGCTAACCTGGGGGTCTCTACAGTGCTGGATGGAGGAGAAGAAGCACAGTGAACTTTGTGAGCATGAGTCCCTTTATGCCTTCTTTCTTGAGAGTCACCTCCCTCTAACATACTCTCTTTGTGTAAAGTGACTGCATGGTTTTGGTGATGGATGCAGAGTTATCGTCTTGTGATTCCCCCGGTGCTCCCATGACTTTGTGCTTTGTCGTGAGCCCTTGCTCATTCAACCTCTGTTCTCTGCTCTAAAATTAGGGACATCCTGTCTTCTTACTCTGAGGTTGCCTCTTTCTCCCATCAAAAACCTCCGGGCCTTTGTAAGAACCAAATTCTACTCATGGGCCAGATCTTCCCTTTCCTAGCTCTAAGGAATGGGGTGGGAAGTTAATCTTCCAATGACACGCCACTAGCCTTCTCTCTTTCTCCACTTCCTCGGGTGCAAATGTGGAACAACCAGGTCCCACTAAAGGTGGCATACGTGGTGCAAGCTCTCAGCTGCTAAGTGAAAGGTTGAGGTTCAAGTCCACCTGGAGACACATTGGAAGGCAGCCCTGGGGATCCATTCTGAATATCGACTACTGAGAACCTCTGGAGCATACCTCTCCCCTTGCACATGAGTGGACAAGAAAAAAGTAAGAGGTTTTTGAGTAAGGATAAACAACAATGACCAAAGGGCTTCGATTCATGGCTGCCTCAGTGGGTAATTCCCAATACAAGCTGATTCCCTCCTTTAATATACAAGTGAATGTTGTTTATATATATACTTGCAGGACTAATTTTCTTATTTTGCCAGCACCTAGCTCAATCCTTGGTAAAAAGTCGGCACACACCAATATTTAGTCCTTGAATTTAATTAGATTGTTGGTGTTAATTCTATAAATTATATGGTTATGATATTTGCTTCCTACATTGAAGGACCTTTGACTCAGGCTCCTATATCAGTTATGATTCATATGTCACAAAAGGCAGGATTTTTATTGTCTCAGTGGCAAATTAGACCCACAGAAACAGCTTTCTTGTTCTTAATGTCAAGTGTTTTTTGCCTCTTCATTACCAAGCCAAAAGCATGCAATTGGAATACCTTGTCCAGTTTGCATATGAAATGCAGAGTAGATGAGTACAGACTAGTGACTCAACACTTCTTGGTCCTAAACCACCCCATCCCCACCCCCCCATGTCCCCTGCAAAACAGGGCAGTGTCCATTTTCCTGATGGTTATTTCTCAGCCGTTTTGTAGAGGTCCCTGAAAGAAGGTCCTCCAAACACTTCCAAAGTCAACTTTGCTATAGTAACCCAAAGCATGAGTTGGTGTTTCAGTTCCTTGCTGGAAAATCTCTCTGAAGAAAAGATTTTTCGGGAGGAGAAAGACGACATCTTGTTATCGCCATTTTGGTAACCCTTGGCAACTGATGTACAGATCAGAAATCACTTCCAGGAGGTTAGGGAGTACATGGTAAGTGTAACTTGCATCAAAGAAAAAGCTTAGCACAGCTCCTCACAGCTCAGCCATCTGGCCAACCGCCCTCCTCACCACCCTTCTGTCGGCTCACCTGGTGGAGAGCCTGCCTGGGGACAGCAGGGGGCAGGCCTGCAGCTCTCATGCCCTGCTGGGGCTGCAGCAGCTAGCGCAGCACTCTAGCCATGAGACAGGAGAGCCCATTAATTGGCTAATTTTGCTTATAATGTTTGGTCACTGCTTGGCAGGCCCAGCTGTCTCCCGCGTGGTATTTACATGGGCTCATTTGGAGAACTGGCCTGTCTTGGAAGGAGCTTTGAATGGCTTGATGACATATCTGCTCATGGCGCCAATCAAAGATGAACCCCTGTCTACTCCTCTAGCCTACTCCCTCATCTAGAGTGCGTCTTCTGACCCCACTACATCTGGTCCCATTGGTTGGAAGGCGAATCTCAGCATCACCGAATGTCTGCTGCTTCCTGACTTCACACCAAAGATCAATCCTTGACTCCAGTTTCTCTTTGCTTTTGAGTTCAGTGCCAAGTCTTCCAGATGTTTTTCCAAGTCTTTAGAATCTTGCCCCTCAAGCGACTTGCTTCTGGGAAATACGCATTATTCAACCCATTTTCATCCCAATACCTCACCCCCATTCTTCTTCCTTGACTCAGAACCAGGGGCCAACACCCCCACTATTGTTTGCAGTTTTCTGGAGCTCCAGCATCTTATAGTCTCTTCCATGAAAGAAAACGACATCACTGACTTTCTCTAGCAACTGGTTTATTTGCCAGCATTGCCTGAAATCCCATTTCCATCCCAAGAACCATGCCATCCAGGGGAGGCAGGTTGCTGACTGATTTTGAAAACCAAGAGCACCCATGTCATTCGGCGACCCCCCACCCCCACCCGGGCTTTCACACGATGAACAGTCTTTCTTTGACTCCGTCCCCAACATCTGCCTCTTGCTGTGGACGATACCTTATCTGCTCAGGTTTCAAGGGTGTAAACTCCTCCAAGCCAGACATAGGCTTTCCCTGCTTTGTCTACTCACTCCTGTGGCTCCAGGTATTTAGGGTAATTTAATTTTCCCGGACCAGAATGAGGAGCTCTGATGTACGAAAGGCAAAAGGATAGATTCCCTGTAACAAATGAGTGGCCTAGGTTAGACCGTGTGAGGCTGAGGTTCTTCCCCCAGAGCTTGAGTGTCTGGCTCTCTCAAACCCATGCTTTCTTTTAGGTGCCACCTTGTGCTGAAGGAGCACTGGTGGCATTGTGGGCTGTGCATGAGGTTGCTCACCACAAGGTCCACGGGGAGAAGTCACTAGGTGCCCCTGCAGAGAAACATGAGGCTTTCTACTCCCTTAAAGATTTACGATCTGGGAAACCCAAGGGCAGTTCTACTCCGTCCAATAGGCTAGCTATGAGTCAGAATCACCATCGTTTGAGCCTCTGTTCTGCTACATGTAAGTGCTCTTTCTCCTACCAGTTGCTGGGCATTTTATAAGTGCTGTTTGATGGAACTGAAGATTCATCTTACCCAAAGCAACATTTGAGTCATTCTCTTGTTTTTAAGCTTCTAAGAAGCCCTCAGAATATGATTTGTTTATCGTGGAGGAAATAATTCAGTTAGAGCTTGTCACGGTTCTTTTCCAGGATGAGATAGAATCGCCGAAATCTAATTCCTTTTGAAGTTTTTCTTGTTGGTGAAAATGTGACTCAGGGGCTATGTTATGATTGTGTGTGTGTGTGTGTGTGTGTGTGTGCTGGCGTTCTGGTGAGAAGAGCAACAACAGTGTAAGCAATGTGAGGAGATGTTCATACAAAATTTGAAGTTCAGAACTCTTCCTTGAGATCAAGTTTCACTGAAAACCCAAATCTTGAGCCAAACTCAGCAAAAGGCTGATTGGTGGTTATGATCCTTGAGGACAAGACTGGGCAAACTTGATAGTTCATCAGAATTGGTTTCTGGGGGACCCTAGGCCTGTCTGTGGGAGAGAATCTGTGTCCAATTAGGGCTTCATGTGGGAGGAGGGCTCACTTCTGGTTGAATGAACAATTGAGGGATTTTCTAAAGGGGAACCACACATGCACACACCCGTACAGTCCCAGTTGGACAGACAGACAGACACTTGGCCTGACTTTTAGAAAATATATAAGGGATCTGAGAGGCTGTTTGGCTTCATTTTCCTTTGACAGTTTAGGGATCAAAGTAGCATATTAAAAAAAAGGAGGGGGGGGACATTTTCTGTGTTAAGAGATTCAGAAAATGGAAACAAAGGAGCCAGTTTTTCCTATCGGCTCTGGGCTACTCAGCCACATTCCCCCTCTTCTGAGTAGGGCCGTGAAGATTGACAGCTTCAAAAACCCACAGGGGACCTTCTACCCTGTCGTGTAGCGTCACTGTGAGTTAGCACTGACCAGTGACAGTGTGTTTGGTTTGGGTTTAAGGGGGGCCCTTCGGAAAAGAAACGCTGGAGCTTACTTTGGAACCCCAGCTTTCAAGGGGTCTTCCTGGCATGCAAATAAAGGGCAAAGACAAAGTCAAGACCAACTCGCTGCCATCCAGCCAATGCCAACCCAGAGTGACCGTACAGAACCAGGTAGAACTGTCCCCGTGGTTTCCTGAGGCTGGACCTCTTTAC
The DNA here is from genome assembly GCA_004026705.1 of Nesogale talazaci. NCBI lineage: Eukaryota > Metazoa > Chordata > Mammalia > Afrosoricida > Tenrecidae > Nesogale > Nesogale talazaci. Next base: position 20,691 of record PVJH01012219.1, read on the forward strand.
AGGAGTAGGAAGCCCCATCTTTCCCCCACAGAGAAAAGCTGGTGGCCTGGAATTGCTGGCTCTGTGGTGAGCAGCCCAACTCGTACCCACAGGATCTGGAGAAACCGGGAGGGCTTTACTCCGTGAGAATATTTTTACATCAAACCGTGCTATCTGCTCACAAATCTTTCCACCCATCAAGCCATTGTTTCAGTGCTAGAGCAAGACAAATACAAGCTCCCATTCCTTGCTCAGGGAGAAAAGATAAGTGAATTATGTTGAAAATCTGATTTGAGATATGCCTGTTCCCTTTGAGACACAGAGAGAAAGGTGGGGGGGGGAGGGAGGAAGGGGTGGAAAGAGAGAGGGCAAGGGAGAGAGAGCTATCAGGAAGGGCAGAATTGAGTGACCATCTCTGTCCTATAAATCTCCAGCTGTAGTCAAGTGAGTGCCTCATGTTGGACAAAACATGATGGTAGAGAGAATTAGGCAGTTGCATAGTTCTTGTCTTTTTCTGAAACACTGTGAAGAGAATGGAAGATTGCTTGAAGGCAGCCATTTGAAGGGAGGAGTAAAAAGAGCAGCTTTCGCCTTCACACTGAGCTGGACTTTGCTGCTTCTTGTGATTCCTATCGTAGGTTTCCATCGAGTCTGATAGAGAGCAAGAAGATTGGATTCAGTAACATGTGTGACACCTTCAAAGAAAGCTTGTCACGTGGTGGCTGTTTAGACGAGCTTCGTTCTCTACTGGAGAGACGATAAGAAAAATGTGCATGCAAAGGGAATGCAACAGCAGCAAGGGTTGCATGCAGCAAAGCAGCGAAGTCCCTGAGAAATCCTGAAAATGGAAACAGAATGGGTGGGTAGGGCTTGATACCTTTCCAGACCCGATTGGAAAAATAGTCATAAGGGTCAGCAGACAGAAACTACTTATGGACCTTTTTTCCCCCCTTTCTTTTTCTTGTTTTCTTTCTTCCTCATGTCTACCCATATAAGGTAGGCAGGATAAACAATCCTGAGGAATAAACATTAGCTGGGAGACATGGGAGAGGAGGAGGTGGGGGAAAGGGAGAAGGGAGTCAACAAACCCAGACACAAGGGAACAACAAGAGATCTAAAATCGATGGCGAGGAAGGTGTAGAATGTCTGGTGGGTTTTAATTAAATACAAGGTAGTTAAGAGAAATTACTGAGAGCTGAATGAAGGTTGAATATAATAGTGGGATGGGAGGAAAATAAAAAGAAATAGAGGAAAGAACTAACAAGCAAAATTACAAGCATATAATTACAAGCATAAAAATATAGGCATGGGCTGAGCCCCGGTGACGTAGTGGTTGTGCGTGGGACTGCAGCCCACTGGGATGGAGATTCAATTCCAGCTCCACGGAGCAAAGGCTGGGCCTCCTACTCCCACCACCTGAGGGCAGTGATGCAAAAAAAAAATAAATATAGGCATGTGCGTAAGTAAAAACATTAATATATAAAACAGGGATATAGGCCTAGTACATATATTTAAAGGTTAAGTATTAAGGTAGCAGATGGACAATGGGCCTCTCTACTCAAGTACTCCCTCAATGCAAGATCACTTTGTTCTAATAGCCTGGTATTCTGTGATGCTCAACTTCCTGACATGCTCACTGAAGTCAAAATGGGTGCATAGGTAAATATGGTGAATAAAACTGATGGTGTTTGGCTATTAAAAGATATAGTGACTGAGGTCTTAAAGACTTGAAACTAAAAAAGCAGCTATCTAGCAGGGAAGCAATAAAGCCCACATGGAAGAAACACACTAGCCTATGTAATCACAAGGTATCCACAGAATCAAGTACAGGCATCAGAAGACCCCAATCAATCAATTATACTGATGCAAATGATGGGGGTCGGAATGGAAACTCAAAGCCCATCTGTAGGACATCTCCTCACAGAAGAGTCACAAGAAAAGGATGAACCAGCCAGGGTGCAGTATAGCACCAATGAAACACAACATACTTGTCTAGTTGTTTAAGGCTTCCTCCCCCAAAATATCATGACCCCAGTACTATCTTACAAATCTGGGTAGATCAGAGCATGAATACTGCTACAGAGAAGAACACTGGATACACAGAACCCAGGACAGATGAATCCCTCAGGAAGGAAGGAAGAGGAAAGGTGGGGTGAGAAGGGGTAGATATGGGGAACTGATTGTAATGATTGCAATGATCAACACACTATACCCCCAGAACCACAAAAATGAGAGTGAAAGGAGACAGCAGACAGTGTAAGATATGAAAATATGATAATGTATAATTTATCAAAGGTGGGAGCGTGGGGGAGGGAGGGGACAAAGAGGAGCTGATACCACATGCTCAAGTAGAAAGAGAATGTTTTGAAAATGATGGTGGCAACATATGTACAAGTGTATTTGATGCAATCGATGTTTGGATTGTTATAAGAGCTATAAGAGGCCCCAATAAAATGATTTATTAAAAAAAATATGTGTGCATGTGTGCCTCTCATAAAAACAACTGCTTGATTCTTTCTGCCATCATCTATTGGCAGAATGTATATTTAAAAACAAAAACCTTGTGCATCTGGAAATAATTAAGGCCCCACATGGTATACAGTAAAAGCTGTGAAGACCAGAACCTGTGTGACGGAGAAGGTAAACTCGAGTTTCCCCCTCTAACTCTACTAGAAAAGAGCCGAGGCTGCATCCCGTGTAAGGGGGAGGACTCAAGAGACCTAAAAAAGTGCTGGTTCTCAGAGGCTTCACTGTATAAAGCACCGGGGGGGATCTGTAGAAACAGCACAGATAAGCGCCGAGAACCAGACGAATGTGAAATCATTCGGTGACACACTGGCTTCTGCCTTCTTTAGAGGCGATGGAAGCACATGTTTGTTTAGCTTGAGTTCCAAGACCGTCCTTTTAAACATCTTCAAAAACATCGTCTTATCTCTGGCCCACGTCAGCCTTCCCCCTGCGTCTGATGGGGCTGGGATAAAGAGGGCGAATGTTCCCAATATGCTAACCATCCAGTGTTCTAACGGGGTACGGAAGAGGCACTGGTGTGTGCATATTCTGAGGCATAGCAGGCGAAAGGACGGAAGGGCCTTTATGCTGTTTGATAATGCAGCTCTTTGAAACATCGCTGGCGGACTCTCTCTCCACATCATGTCACACAGGACAAGAAACGGGACAGGCCCTCTCTGCTTCTCGATTCATCGACCTGCCATACAATACAACAAACCAGCTTTTCAAGGCCCCCTGAATGAAGGCCTGTGCCTGCGAGGGAAATTTAATTGGATTTCTTTATGGGTTGCAACAATCCAATGAAAAATTATGTAAGAATGGCATGATTCAGTTTCAGCAAGGTCTTGAATAATAATATATTTTTTATTTATAACAAGAATTCTTTAAAAAAATAATAAGGAGAATTTTTAAATGAAAACACCCGGCAACAGCACTTTTCAACTCAACTAGCCCGGGCAGCCCAACTTTACCCACAGTCGGCTGTGCTGTGTGGATGTTTGTGTCATTGTCCCAGCTTCGAGGATGATTTAAAATGCAGAGAGTACAGGGCATTCAGAATGGAGTCAGAGGCTTGCAAAAGCCTTTGGTTTGACTTTCTGGAAGAATCGTGTTCTCTGTAACAATAGGGTTGTCCCCTGCTTTAAACCAAAGAGCATTTGTGCATCCTGGAATATGGAAAAATGTGCATCACGCCAAGCATTCATTGGAACCCCTATGTTCAAGATGAAGTCCTCTGTCACTTTGTGACATGGACAGATTGATTGAAACAGCACTGAAGGCGATTTCTGAGTCTCCTCTTGGAACTGGGCAAGTGGTTCCTACAGGTGCTTTCTTAAGACCCTTCCTCCAATGTCCCTGATTCCAAGTGTTTTTTTTGCCTACTCAAGGGGCATTTGGGGTTAAAGGCAGACTTTGCGCGCGTGTGGACATGCACACATACCATCTACAAACATCTATGCCGATGAAATGGAAGGTGGTTGATAATTCATGTTCATGTCCTCAGATCGTGTTTCACTTATTTATCTTCTTTTTATCATTAAATCATAAGTCCTTTCCATTACATCTTCACCAAGTTCATCTCGATAGCTCAATCTTCAAGCCTGGGATTCATATGCCATCTCTCCAAGTGTCCTCTTACAAGCCTGCACCCCGGTCTAAAGCACCAGGACTTCTTCCTTTGTATGCACGTCTCCCATATAGGTCACTCACATCATATTACTGTATCTGCATTGACTGCAAACTTCTAGAATATAGTGCAAGGATGACTGGCTGTGTAGCATTTAGCTACACATTTCATACAGCATTTAATGTAGCATTTAATACAGCATTTAGCTCCTTGTTGCATTTCATAATTATCTTTTTGTCTGAACGGCTGGCTAAATTTAAACAGCTGAAGAGAAAGTATAGGTACATTTCCTGCAAACGGAAAAAAATAAACAAGAACTCCCACCCCCCCCCAAACCAAAGAAGCAATATTACATGTAGGATTTCATATTCCCAAACTAGGGTCCTAAACTGAATTCCTGTAGAAATGACTAACAGCATTGTACTTACTCAACTAGAAACGCTATGCCTATAAGCTGTACTGGGGAAAGTTCTTAAATACAAATGAACTGAACAGGGGGCCCAGGAACCAATCACTTGGTATTTGAATGATGTCTCATAATAATAATCATTTCTGACATCATAGGCGCTTTGCAGTTTCTCAAAAGGCTTCCACATCCACATTCTTACATGTATTCAGGAAGGCCTATGGAAGACCTGCTCTGCTCTAATTATGGTGCTTCCAAGTGCTTGTTCGGCAATGTCAGGGGTGAGCCAAATAGACCTCATGGAGCTTGCAGTCTAGCAGAGGGTGCAGAATGTAAGCAGGTCACCGCAGAGATGAGCCGACCACCACACAAAGGGTGACAACTGCTGTTCTTGAAAAGGACAGGATGGTGGGAGCCTCTCGATGGCATTGAGTTTTATTGCATCTGTGTGAAGAGGGCAGATGAGAGGAGTGGTCATCGCAAGTCAGGTGAAACCGTAATGGACAGGTTACAATGGACAGCAAAGAGTAAGCCAGGCTCAGACCCAGTACACCGACTTTCAAGAGGAGTTAGGCACTTTGAATGGTTTAATGCTGAGCCACTTACTAACCCCACTGAGGTGAAGGTAACAGGTTCCAGATTTCTGAGTGGGGCACTTGGAGGCCAGAAAGCAGGTGCTTATAAGAGTGGGTTGTATGTAGAAATATGAATCATTTGCGTGTGCATTTATTTATGTGTGGTAGGGTGGGGGCAGACAGAGAGGTGAGATGTGTGTGCGCACACAGGGGCGGGGCTGGGAGAGGAGGGCTGTGTAGTTTGGGATGCCCTCCGGTGTTGCTCGCTGTATCTGAGATGGCTGGGCCCCGTGGCCCCGTATACATGGGGTCTATTCATCTGTCACCTCCCCCATCGTTGGTCTCTTTGGGTCCATTGCTGTGGCTCCTGTGCATTTTTTGAGTGCTTTCAACCGAGTGCTTCCTCTTCCAGTATGGCAGGCTGGCCTGAGAGTTTGGGGGCATTTGGATCAAGATCACTGCCATAAAGTGCATAGTCCCATAAAGTAAATAGCACCAATTTGGGGTTTTCCCCGTGCATGTGAAAGTTACACTTGAGCTACCATGCAGTCTACTAAGGGCCTTTTGGAAAAGTTTGAAATGCTGTGAGAAGGATCAAAAGAGAAGGCAGAGGCATGAGAGGAGCACATGCTGTTAGTGAAAAATGGCATCTGTAGACGTACTCAACTTGAGAGTTTCCACAAGCCTTCTGTTGGTGTGACATGCAATATTCGTGTAGCACAGTGAAGTAGAATGTGGTAAGATGAGATGAACCTGCCCAGTGGACAGTATTCAGATTTACTAGCTAATTTTCAGACGTAGATTGGCAGACCTAAGCGGTCTAGCGTGGAAGTACCATTGAAACCTGACCACTATCGTTGGTTCTGCTGGTTTTTGAAAGTCTGGTGGAGTTCCCAACATCACAATAGCACATACGTCACCCCAGCCTGGTAAGATGGCAGCTTAGGGTGAGAGCCTCTGCCTATTAAAATGATCACTGTCATCATTTAGGCATATGGTCGCTCATCACATGCTAGACAGTCTCAACATATTAGTCTTCATTTTAACCACAACGATGGTTAAAGAAGAAGAAGGAGAAAGCAACAGACAACCTGCCTCAGAGCACAAGCGACCAAGCTGAGATTTGAACTTGGGTCTTTGGCTTCAAAGCCTATGCCTATGCCTGTGTCCTCTGCTCCCGACGTGTCAATACTATGATTTTTGGAAACTTGGCAATGGCTGTCATCAGAACATGCCCATCCTTGTCACACTTACACAAGAAGCATAAATAGTTGTTGATGTCCAGGACAGTCAGGTTGGCTGCTTGTAAGCTAGGAAGATCTCAGAAATGGGTTTTGGTAAGAATTCCACAGTCACTCAATTGCACACACCTATACACCCACACACATGCACACACTCACACTTGACTCTACAGTTTGCCTTTGGAGTTCCCCTCTCTCATCACCAAGAAGAGTCCTCAAAATGTGTCTGGGGGCTCTCTGATGTCAATGGGATCCACATGTGTGCATTTGGCGATAGCGTTTGGCTTGTGGGTAAGAAATGAATTGTCATATTCAGTGACCGTAGAGAGAAAACTTGATCCAAGAGCCTCTTTTTACCATGGGAAGTAGCTTTGTTGGGAACAATCCTAGTCTTTTTCAACGGGTGAGCAGGGTAACGACACTTGTTGCCAAGGGTCATGAGGAAAGGGAATAGCTGAGAATGCATGGGAGGAAATGCTATCACAGACATTGTAAAACCACTGCCATTCAACCCCACTCTTAATATATCTCCCCCTCCCCAATCAGGCACTCAGCTTTATAGCAAACTCTCCTCATGGGATAAAACTTTCCAGCCATGTACTCTGCTTCCCAGAGGCCAGCTTTTTATGAGAAAGCTGTGTGAAATCAGCAATAGCTATGACCAAGTAGAAGGAGGTAGGACATGATGTGCTTCTTTATGCCAAGATAAATGAGAAGACCAGCCGGAAGATATCTTGAAGTTGCCACCTTGGGGCTCTTTTTGTTTTGTTTGTTTCTAAAAGATCCAGCCTTGGATATGATCATAGCTAAGATAAGAAGTCACATCACCAGTTCCAGAGATGGTCAGATCAATGAGAAAGGCAATAGATTGTTAATACTGTGCTGGTTCTGTGGGCTGGGGAGTCCACCATGCTGTCTCATGCTCTGGCTCCTGGTTCTGCTGCTGCTACCGCCCTGTGCTCACAGCTGTAATCTGGATCAAGGCAGTTCACAAGGATCTCACAGTCCACAAGATGTGCTCTATTCCTTGTACTTGTTCATAATGAGATCACCCCATCCTTTGCCTGAGGGTTCATTTTATATGCAGCAGGATGGCAATCACAATGAGTCCTATTAATAAGCACCCACAACCGAATCCTCTCAGTATTCTCCTCACTTTTTCCTAACGAGGCTCACCATCAAAAGGTCATTTGATGGGAGTTACAGAGATTGTGGCTAGAAGAGCCACATTAAAGAATTTGCTGCCGTGCCATTTGAGAGGGCAGAGATCCCTAATAGGGTGACACAAAGCTGCGGCCTGAGGAAGACTTGCTGACTCATGGGCACCTCATGTTATGTATATGTTATGTTATATGTAACATAGCATATATCATGTCTGTAACATAGATATAGCTCATAGTCATGGACAGGAACATGACCCTGAACCATCTTTGTGATCAATGGCAGGTTTGAGTCCATTGGTGCAGCTCCTCTGGTGCACCTTCCAATCAAGTGCCTCATCTTCCAGCTCTGGTTGGAAGAGTATTCCTTGTGATCCATAGGAATGTCATTGACCAATTTTCCAAAGTCAATTCCCCATCCTTTCTCCCGTGTCTGTCTTAGTCTGCGGGCGCTGCTATATCCTACGCCTCATGGGTGACCTTGCTGGTATGTAAAATACCAAAAGCCCAAACCAAGCTCACTTCCACTGAGTTGATGCTGACTCATAGTTTCTCCCTGTGTGTCTCTGAGATGGTGAATGGTGATGGGAGTAGAAAGTCCAGTCTTTCTCTCAAGGAGCTGCTGGTGGTTTCAAACATGCAGACCACAGTCCATCGAGTAAGCCACCAGGATTCTATTTAAGATACCCATCATTCCCCAAAGGTAACCCAACCTGGAAGCATAGGGGAAGAGCTGTGAAAACAGCACTGATGACGTTGCCTTCAGTGGATATGTTTGTGGCCGCAACCACTTTCGTTAGTCAGGGTTGACTGGAGAAATAAATTCATAGACACTCACATGTGCATAAGAGAGAACTTTGGAAGGTTGGAGAGAGGTTTTAAGACAGCACCAAGGGAAGCAGCTCTTCAGGGATCTTTGGTGAGTCTGGTGTCCAAGAGGTCAAATGGAAGTGTTCTGGTGGGTGGGAAAGTCCCCACTAGCCAGTTCCCCCCCTCCACATCCAACCCCCTGGCCTGGTCACTGCTTCAGGAACAGGACTGCTATTGTGTAGAGCTCCCCAAGGCCGGGTCTGATCATCACATAGCAGCTGCCCACTCGTGGCTCCCACTCAGGGGAGCTGCACCTGTCTGCCACGGTTCCCCTCCCTCCATGGGGCCAGCAGCAATTCTGCCTGCAAACTCTGGTCCCTCTCAGCAGCCACTCAGGGCGCCATGACCTAACCCGCAGCAGGCTTGATTGCACTGGCTGGTGGCCACTGAGGTGCTCAAGGATGCACAGCTGGCAGGAAATCCCTGGTAGGTAAACCTCAGAGGTAAAAGAAGGAAATAAAGAAGCCCCCCCCCCCACAGTGATAAGAAGGGTGATAGCAAAACACTCAAATCAAGAGGCATGAGATATCAGCAATGAATCCACATATCGTGATAACTCTAAATGTTAATGATCTTAACTCCTACACTAAAAAAAAAAAAAAAGAAAGAAAATGTATTGCCTGCAGGAAATACATCTTAAGCTCACAGACAAGAATAAACTCAGAATAAAAAGACTGATGGAAGATAAACCAGGCAAATAGCAACTCGGGAAAAAAAGCAGTAGTCTCAATACTAACCTCAGACAAAACTGATCTCAAGGTTCAAACCATAAAAAGAGACAAGGAGAGGCTCTTTATAATGCTCAAAGGTTCACTTTACTAGGAACCAGTGAGCACTATACATATATATGAGTCAAATGAGAGACCCGCAAAATTTGTCAAACTATTCAAAAGATGGAAAAAGATATCACAGATTCAACAATTATAGTAAGTGACTTTAATACACTGCTTTTAGAGAAGATAGATCATTGGGGAGGAAGCTCAGCAAAGAGACTATAATGCTTACCAGTACAATTAGGCAATTAGATCTAATGGGCATATTTACAGCTTTCCATCCACATGCAAAAAATACACAGTCTTCTCAAGCGCGCATGACACATTTTCAAAGATAGACTACATTTGGGACACGCATCAAGTCTGAGCAAATTCAGATGCAGAGATTTTGCAGACCTCCTTCTTGAATCACTGTGCCATGAAGCTGGAGGTCAATAAAAGGATGACCAGAACAACAAGGTCAAACAATTGAAGGATGAATAATGATCTTTGGTGAACTGAGCAAGTACTGACCCAGATTAGAGGGGTGATCAGAAAGTTTCTAGAAGCTAGTGAGAATACAACATATCAAAACCTATGGGATATGGCGAAAGCAATCATCAGAGGTTGCTTGATAGCAATAAGAACACCTATGAGAAAGGAAGAAAAACTTATGATGGTCATGCTCTCACAAAACCTCCAGCAACTAGAACAGAGCCAACAGAACAATCTCTCCAATAACAAAAGAAAAGAAATAATAAAAAATCAGGGCAGAGTTGACTGTCTGGGAAGACAAAAGAACAGTGCTGAAGATTAATTCAGCATAAAGCTGGTTCTTTAAAAGCATCAACAGAATTGACAGACCACTGGCAAACCTAGCCAAAGAAAGGAAAGAGCAAATGACAATACCCAGAATGAGGAATGATAGTGATAACTCTAAATGTTAATGATCTTAACTCCTACACTAAAAAAAAAAAAAAAGAGAGAGAGAGAAAGGAATGCCTGCAGGAAATACATCTTAAGCAGACCCTTGTGAGAATAAAAGGATAATCACAAAATACTATGAAACTCTGCACTCTAATGAGTTCAACAATGGGGAAGACATGGACAAAAACTTGGAAACACAATCCCTCCCTAGACTATCCCAGATAGATGTCAAGAACCTTAACAAACCCATAGCAAAAGAAGAAATACATATGGTTATCAAGAAGGTACCCAACAACAAAAGCTGGCTTCACAGGTGAATTCTACAAAGCATTCAGGGAAGAACTGGCACCAATCATCCACAAAGTATTTCAGAGTGTAGAAAAGGATGGCAAACTCCCAGACTCATTTTACAAAGCCAGTATAACTTTGATAGCCAAACAGGGCAAGGATCCCACAGGAATAGAGAACAATAGACTGATATCTCTCATGGACATAGATATGTAAAAATCTTCAACAAGATATTGGCCAATAGAATACAAAAGTAAAATAAACCCAAAATAAAATAGGAGCAGGTAGGATTCATTCCAGAGGTGCCGGATGGTTTAACATCAGAAAATGCATCAATATTATACACCACATTGATAAGAAAAAGTATTAGAACTATACAATAATAGAAGTGGAGACGAGGGATATCCTTGTCTGGTCTCCTTTTTCAGTGAGATTGATATAGTCTTTTCATCATTGACTATAATGTTAGCCGTCAGCTTTTCATAAATAGCTACTAACTTGAGGAATTGCCCTTCCATTTCTATCCTCCTGAGCATATTAATTAGAAAGGGGTTTTGGATGTTGTCAAATGCTTTTTCTGCATCTATAGATATTATTACATAGTTCTAAACTTTTTCTTATCAATGTGGCTTTGGACTGGACCCCACGCGGACATATCAGGTCAGAAGGATGATGTCCCTGTGGGATGCTAATGAGAGATGGAGGGTACAGGACAGCTGACCATAGCATGTGCCATGTTGCCCCCTGACTGAAGCAGACTGTGGCAGAGGACATTTCTGGGGTCACATGGTAGGGAGGCAGTGTGGTCTTAATCCCCCCAAAGTAGAGCAAACCAAGAAGGGAGCATATCAGATCAGCAGCTGCAGCAGCAAGAAAGAGCTATGAAGCTCCCGAGAAGCCCCTAAGGGGGCACTCCAGGCTGACAGGAGCAGCTTCTGGACAGTCATGAAGGACAGCGAACAGACCTGGGAGTTTTGTACATTTCTTTTTTCCTTTGATTTTTATCTTATTTATTTACTATTTAAAAAATCAGTTGGGGCTATGTTATAGTCAGTATAACTACCTATATAGGATAGACATGGGAGGCATGCCAGAGGTGAGAGCAGTGGGACCCATCGTCCCGGGGAGACCTGAGAGGTGAATGGGGTGGTGAGCAGGCTGAGCTACGCACAGGAGAACAACTGGTGTGTTGGAGTCAATAACAAGCATGAAATAGGGATCTAAGGAGGGGGGATATCAGAATAATAGCAAACTAGCTAAGAGGAGGTATCAAGAGGTGGGAAAAGGGGAAAGTGACAGTGGGCAGGAGAAAGGTAAAAGAAAACAGAGGAAGGACCTAGGGAGCAAAGCAATGGATAGAGATATAAACATAATGCACATATGTAAATACATTAATTCACAAAAATAGAGGCATTGGTCAATGTACATATATTTATATGGTAATACATTGAGATAGGAGATGGGCTTCAGGTCTCTGTTCATACTCTCCCTCAATACAAGAACACTTCATTCTAACAAATTGGCTGTCTGAAATGTTCACCCTCCCGTCACAATCACTGAAGACAAAATGGGTGCATAAGCAAATGCAGTGAAGAAGGCAGATGGTGCCTGGCTATTAAAAGCTATAGCATCTGGAGTCTTAAGGATTTGAAGTTACACAAGTAACCATTCAGCAGTGAAGCAGCAAGTACACATGGAAGAACCCACTGCTGATGTGGTCATGAGGAGACATAGGGACCAGGTAATAGGCATCAGCAGACACATAATAGACAAAAACATATTGTTGAGAATGAGCTGGCCTGGAGCAGACATCCAAAGTCCATCTGTAAACAATGGAACAATTTCCCCACATATGAGCCACAGAGAAGGGATGAGTCACCAAGGAGCAATCAAGTATCAATGAAACATACTATATTCCTCTGGTTCCTTGAGGCTTCCTCACCCTCCACTACCATAACCCCCATGTTACTTCTCAATTCAGAGTAGTACAGAACATGTACACACATATAGATAAGAGATGGGAGCTCATGACACACAGAATCCAGGAACAGGAGTGAGAAAAGTGATTCTAGAAGAATAGGGACAAGAGGAGGAGAGGAAAGGAGAAAGGGAAAACTGATCACAATGATTGACACATGGTCATTTACCCCTCTAAAAGGTAAGAGCAACAGAAAACATGGAGAAAGAGAGACAGTCGTAAGATGTCATAAGAGATGAAAATCATGACAATATACAATCTATCAGGGGATTATGAGGATGGAGGTGGGGTGGGAGGAAACTGGAGCTGATACCAAGGGCTCAATAGAAAGTAAATATCAAGGAAAGAATGAAGGCAACATATGTAAAAACATGCCCGAGATTTAATCGATGTATGGATTATGATAAAAGTTGGATGAGCCCTCAATAAAATGGTTTTTCTTAAAAAGAGAACTTTATATCAAAGAGTAATCGTATATTAAGAAAACATTCTAACCCAGTTCAATCCAAGTCCCTAAGTCCTATATTAACCCATTATGTCCAATACCAGTCTATAAATTTTTCTTCAGACTCACACAACCCATGCAATAATGCTAAGTACAGGAAGACCACAGGGCAGTGGGTGGGAAGTCTTGTAGATCCAGTAGTGATGGAAGCATCTTAGTGCTGGCATGGGTCTCCAAATGGTCCCCCCAGCTCCAGGACTTTGGCTCTATCAACACAACTCCGTGTATCTTATCAGCAGAAAGACGAAACTGAGAGTGTCTCCCATCTCCAGGGAGCAACCCAGGAGTTCTCAGAAGCCTTAGGTGAAAGCCATGCTCACACGGAGGCATCATTGACTATGGCCTAATTGACAGGCTAGAGTCTACCCCTCCACAAGTTGACACGAGATTAGATCACTGTCAGACCGCTGTTTCCTCCTGCTCTTGATTTTCACGTGTCCCCATGATAAGCGTAATTCCCACACTTGCAGTTGCCTGCCTTTCATGTATGGAACTCTAGGGATGTACTGGATAACTGAAAAGTTGTCTATTCAAACCCACCTGTGGCCTCCTGGGAGCTAAGACAGACAAACTGCTCCAGGCAAGATGACAGTGGAGGAAATCCTTGGGACTGTTCTTCTGAGTCTCATAGGGTCAACTTCTGTTGACATCGAATCAGCAAGGAACCACCACTGCCACCACTGTGTTCATAAGGCAAGGACCTACAAGATTTCTTACATTATGCCATTTTAATACTACCTTACCGTATTTTTTTGTATGACGGTATTGCATCGTTTTGTCTCCCGATAACTCTAACACACATCTCCTCACCTCAGGTTGCTTTCCTGCTAATCCAGCTGGTGCGGGGTGGGAGGGAAGTGAGGGGGGCACTCCTGCCCAGGCCCAGTGGCATTGTTGCTGATGACCCTCCTGGTAGCTCTTGTTTCCCAACGGCGGTGGAAAAGAGCAGAGCAGGCTAATTAGAAGACTCCATGCAGAGAGGTTTATGAAATTATTTCTTCTCTCATTCAAATCAAGTGTGGCAAAGAATGAATCTGACGGCTACGACAGGGCAAAGAGAGAGGGTCTGAAGCCGACAGGAGAAAACTTCTTTTAAAAGTGCATCAGTAAGTTGTATTCAAAACAATCTTGTGTGGAATCCAACACAAGAAGCTGGTAAAGGTTGAGTCTGTGTTTCTGAGCCTCTTTGGCTTCCTCTGGGTCAGTCAAATAAATAGTTCCAGGGGCCAGGGAGGCCATGCCAGTAGTGAGGCAGGGAGTGGGCCCAGGAGAGAATTGCTGGGGTCTCTAGAAACCATGGTGTCGGTCCTGAGTCAGGCTCACCAGATCCTCCCCTTCCAAGAGAAGCTAAGATGCCATGTGAAATCTCCCAGTTTTGAAATTTTAGCTACGAATTCCACAATTCAGAAAGAGAAAGCCTTTAGACGGGCTTTGAGCTGCCTATGAGCAGCTAATACTGACTTCTGCTCTTAACTGGTGGGGCAGTTGAAGACCCTTTCTTAGGGTGCCTGGCCTCGTGGGGCATGGTATGCAGACCACTGAGTTGGTTCCTGCCCTCCCTCTGCAGAGCAGGAATTAAAAATCCAGAAATGTGGAGTGATTTGTCCAGAACCACCAGACTCCTCAGTGAGATTCCAGACCTTATTTCATTTCCCTGCCCAAAGCGACCCTTTCCAAGGCCTCCTAGACTCCTCCATTCCTCAGTGAAAGAAAAGGGCCAGCTGGGCTGGGGGTGAGCAGACAAACACTGAACTGGTGAGGGTTGGGAGAAACTAGCCCGCAGAGAGGGAGGCTATGGAAAAATCCATCAGCTCTGTCAACAGGTCTACAGAAGGGCCAGCTCCTGGCAGCAGTCCCAGCTGGGCAGACCTCAGAGAATCCTGCATAACAGTTCCTCCACTGACTTTCTCCGGGCTGGCAAGGGGTCTGTGCTGTCCCTAGAACTTGACTTTGTGAGATCAGTCACTTCCTCGAAAAGATTCCACGGCAGGGCCCTGCCAAAGAACATGCTAAGATGTTCAAACTGCTCTTACTCAGAACCCCTCGAGACAGCCTCTCGCCTCTAAGAATGAGAGAGGGTTCCATGAGTTGGAAAAGATGCAGAACCCTTATCACCCCTTCACCCAGATTAAATTCGTGAAGGGTGATGGGGGAGAAAGGAGATGGCGTTAGTTGTGAATTCAGCTCCTACGTGCTCTCTTCTCTCCTGTGTAATTCCTGCTGGCACGTTATCTCCTAAATCACAGAGGAGGAAATGAAGACGTGAGACGTGTTGATGTGACTGTCTGAAACCACGCAGCCACTGAGCCAGGTCTGCAGGCACCTGTGTGGCTCTCCAACTGCAGCCGGTTCGGACCCCGTCACCACCGGCACTCGGCAGGGTGTCAGAGGGACACACTGTGGCACTCCGTGTTGGTTTGGGTTTGCACTGTGATCAACGGAGATGGGAATGAGACAGCTATCCTTCCCACGTTTTCAACACCCACCACTCAGTGGCATGAATGACTTTCCTCATGTGGTTCAACCATCACCAGTCTGCATTTCTAAAGATGCCTTCCAGTTGTCATAGAAGCTCGCTGTTCTCTAAGCACTGACACCCCCCCACCCACTCCCCCTTTCTCCATTCTTGGTGTCCACCTCAGTCTCAGGTAACCAATTTTGTTCTCTTAACTATAGAGTATTCTAGTTCAAAGGGGTTAGTTATTTCCCAAGAACACACAGATATTTAGTGATAATGACACTTTAGTACCTACAAGCACAGGATTGACAGTCATTTTGACTCTGCTCTTTTGACCCCCATGTCGCCCTGTGAGGTAGATCAAATTGGTTCTGAACACTTGCAGTCCAATTTACCCAGCTTTACCATCTACAGCCCTGTTGCTTAGGTTTCATATTTCGAACCTCTTCTCATAAAATGGAGCTGGTTATATTAGTCCTGCAGGGTCCTTGTTGGGGTGCACAAAGGTAAGATGCACAGAGGTCTATTATATCCTTTATTACAGCTAGGCAATGAGAAGAATTGGTTTCACAGAGCTGGTCACACCCCAAAGGTGACACAGCAGGAGAGGAAAGTGCCTTCTTGGACAGGACAGTGACGAAAGCTGCTTTGGACATGAATGTCATCCATTCTAGAAGGAATCTAATTTGGCCACCAAATGTAATGGAGAGCATCGGCTTCTAATAGAGCAA
The DNA here is from genome assembly GCA_004026705.1 of Nesogale talazaci. Taxonomy (NCBI): domain Eukaryota; kingdom Metazoa; phylum Chordata; class Mammalia; order Afrosoricida; family Tenrecidae; genus Nesogale; species Nesogale talazaci. Next base: position 36,696 of record PVJH01012219.1, read on the forward strand.
ATATGATTTCGCGGTTGGTTTTTAAACTAATCAAATTTACTGTGGTCTCTAAATGAGTCTCATGGCAAGACCAAAACATCTTTTTTTGCCCCCAGGTTACCAATATCATGTGTGAAGAAGAGAAAGCTGGGTGACTTTTAAGGCTGGTGTCGGTAGAAATCTATACCAGTGGAGTGTTTTTTTTTTTATCACTGCTGGCATGTAAGATAAGTCATTATTCTAAATAGAAAAATATTGATGATGTCATCAAGGCCATTGAAAGACACATCAACCTGATCTGATGAACTGAGAAATCAATAGATAGTTTCCAAACAAAATGACATGCCTTTTTAATGGGTTGTGTGAGAGTGATATACTGAAAACTACACAGGCCTAGTGTGAATTCTCATTGGGTTAAGGTCTTGATTGTTGTTCTCTGTATGTATATATTTTAGCATCCACTTAATGTGTTCCTAATAGCAGTAATAGTATCTGCTGTGGGTGCTTTCAATCCAACGAGGGACAAAAGTATGACTTATGCTTGCCAACACCACACCAGGAAGACTGGCATGTGTAGCTACTTCCAAGGTGGCTATCAGCTCCTGGGCAAGGTTTTTCTTTCCATTGACTACAGGGGACAGAGAGATTAGTTCAGAGGCAGGTGACTTAGATAAACTCAGCCAGGTGTGGTGGTGGGAACTTGGACCATTATCCTCACTTTAAATAGAGACTAACTAAGCCAGAGAGACACACATTTGTTGAATCACCATTCTGGAAATGGCTTGAGCCTGAGTGAAGAGGGAACCCATGAGCATGGAAAGCTTGCTATTGTGACACATGGATTCTGCTGGAGAACTCTGCAATAGTTCCCAGATCTACTACTTCCTAAGGAGTGGGCCCTGGAACACATTAAGATGATTAGTCCCCAAAGGACTTGACCTCCTCTCATATTGTTCTTATTTCTTGGTGTCCTCTCTTGATTTCATAGAGCTCAAGTGAATTTCCATTTGGAAAGTGACTGAGAACTTAGACGAATCCAGAGAGGTCCATGTGAGGGAGAAGGGGTGAGTGGACACTGAGCATTGCCCGGGAGATCAAAGCTGGAAGGGACTTCAGAAATCATTTGGTCAGAGCTCTTTATAGACAGAAAGGGGTTTCAGCTTACAGCACGCCTAGTAAACACAGACTGAATATCAGGCTAATTTAATTTGTTCAACATTTTGACTAAGTATGGTGTGACATTAGAAAAGAAAATTAAATAACTTGAACTTCTGTAACATCATTTGGAATAATCGCTTTGGGGAGAAAATGATCCAGGAGAGAAAGGGAGGAGAACTCGGAGAGAAGGTCAGCAAAAAGAGTGACAGGAGAGGGAAAGAGAGGGAGAGGAGAGTGACAAAAATGGCCAGGAACACCACCTACCCTCCCTTCCTTCCAAACACTAGCGTGTTTTGTGACCTACAGTTAAGGTCCCTGGAGGGACAACTGGGTAAAGTGCTTGGCAGCTAAGGGAAAGGTTGGAGGCTCATGTCCACCCAGAGGCAGGACCTCTAAAGGAGGCTCTGGTGATCCACTTCCCCAAATCCAGCCATCGGAAACTCTACGGTGCACGGTTCTGCTCTCACACACAAGGGTCTCCATGAGTTGTGTCTGCTTGACAAGGGACTTGGGATTTGTTTCAGCCCCTGGCCAGTGCTGGGTAAGAAGACCATCTGTCTACAAGCAGAGAGCACTACTAGTGTTTTGGGCCTCATCAGGTCACCTTGGCATCTCTGGACCCTATCTGATTCTTTTCCCTCAGGAAGCAACGATAGGAGGCAACCCAGGTTATCATTATGGAATCGGGGTAAGAGTCTGATGGCAGAAAGGCAGGGAGAGTGGGGCATGTAGCATTCAACTCACACTCACTGCCATCCAGTTGGTGTCAACTATGGCGACCCTCCAGGCCACCCTTTATATGTGACTATAACTTTTTCAGGGAGTAGAAAGATCATCTTATCTTTCTCCCTCCAGGAGCCTGGTGGGTTCGAACTGCTGACCTTGAGGCTAACATGGAGTCACCATGGAAAAGGTAAATGAGAGGTCACAGGCCTTAGTCAACTGGGTGGGCTGGACCATTTCCATGCCCTCTTACCAGCATTCTGTGGTCCTTGAATGATATGGAGGCCCCATATCACAAGACTGAAAAACAGCTGTCTCATGCCAGACCCATCCTCTGTTTGTGATGACCAGTATTGACCGAGATGTGTCCATCTACCCCATTGGAAGGAGCATGGAGAACACACACCAACCTTAAAATGCAGCTGGTTCATCACGCCACATCTGATCACTGTATCCATTGCAAGGACTTTTTTAATGGTTATCAGCTTTGTTAGAGATCGGACACAGGGCTGCTGAGTGACTCTTGTTTTCCCTCCTTCTAGAAATCTTTGGGGACCCCACTATATCCTTTCTTATCCACCACCTTGAAGGTTGCTCTTGCTCACCCAGATCAGAGCAGGCTGCCAACTGCCCGCACCCAATTTGCAGTGCAGGGTGGCAGCCCATCCTAGGGTGAGTTGTGTCTGGGGATCCTTTTTTAGTTCACCAAACACAATTACCTATTAGAATCTCAGAGGCTGTCAGGATATATTACCAGCTGATCCTACAGAAAGTGACCTCAATCCAGGCAGCTCTGTCACCTGACATTCTCCTTTCCCTATAGAATTTTGGCCTGGAATAAGCCTCTGAAGCATCATGGAACCAAGTATCTCTATCTTGGATAATAACAACAACAATAAGAATGATAATGATAGAAAGGAGAGGAAGAGAAGCTACTGATATGTATTGTGCTCTTATTCCGCATCAGGTCTCTAAGCTTGTGTGAATTCATCTTTGAATGGACCTGGTAGTCTCTGGATGGTGCAAATCATTAAAATGTGTGGCTGCTAACCAACAGGTTGGAGTCCATGGAGAGGCCTCAGGGAAAAGGCCTGGTGATTGACTTCAGAGGAATCAGTCATTGAAAACTCTATGCAGCACAGTTTTACATGCACCCGCAGGGTTGCTGTGCCTGGATCCGCTCAGTAGCAACTAGTTTGGGTTTGTTTTTGAGAGAATGAACTACTATGATCCCCATTTCACCATTGAGGAAACATAGGGGTAGATGGTTAAATGACTCCCCTCAAATCACTCACTGACTCAGAGTTAGACCTGGAGTTTGGATCCACACCAGAGGACTTTAGTTCGGAGACTTGGATTGGTTTGTCAAGCTTTTCACCAAACTATTTCATCGAATCCTCAACATAGCTTTGAGAAGGAAGCAGGGTAACAATTATTCTCATTTTACTAACAAGAAGACTAATTCTTCGAGCGTAAGGAACTTGCCCAAGGACAGCTGGCAAGAACAGAAAGAAATATGAAGTTTCCTATCTGGTAACTCTAAACCTCCTCAGCCCAGTCATTCCTAAGTGTGATGGTAAATTTGATGTATCAACCTGGCTGGACCATAGTTTCCAGTGGTTTGGCTAAACTTGATATAATGGCCATTCCGCAACGTAATGTAATGAAACATAACCACCTTCCACAATGTAGCCTAATGTAATGCCATGCACTGAATCAATCAATGAGTTGAAAAGGAATTTCCTTAGGTGTGGTCTGCTTCCAAATGATAGATGGTTATTGTGACAGCTCTCTCTCTCTCTTTCTCTCTCTCTCTCTCTTCCTTTACTCTGCACGCTTTCTGTTCCCAGGCCTACAGATCTTGGGACTTAAGGCTACAGAAGTCTGAAGTCTGCTACCTTATGTACCGAGTAAAATCCTGCCCTTACCACCATGGGAACCAATTCCGTGAAGTCAATGTCTCTGTCCACCAGTGTGAGGCTTTGTTTATACAAAGGACGACAGGGAATTGGAACTGACTCAGGGGTGTTTTTGTTTATGTCGACCTGGGACAACAGCAGTGCTGCCTGCGATGCTGGTCCTGTAAGTCTGTCCTGCCCAGTCTCTGTTTTTCCTAGGAAGCTACCTGGGAAAGCTCCGCATCACACAGGCACCAAACTCTGTTTTTAATGCCACTCCACTTTCCATCTTCTTTTCCTCTGGAGCGTTGCCTCATCCAATTCTTCCAAATCAGGCACTTGAGGGTGGGGGCAGGACTCAGAACTGGCCAAATCAGATCCATTCCCCTCATCCTCGTGCTTAATTCAAGGATAGTTGGGAAGCAAGGAAAACTTTTGGCACCGTTTGTTGGGTCTGTCGGGAGAGAGGCAAGCACTGTTTTCTGCTGGATAGGACATGAACTTCTGGCAGCCGCCTTGTTGCTACATGGCACGAAAAGCAAATCAAAGCCAAACCAAACCAACCGCCATCGGGTTGACCTTGACTCATGGTGAGCCTGGGTGTCTGCACAGAACTTTGTTCTGATGGGTCACCAGGGGCTGGATTTTCAAAGGCAACTCTGGGAAGACTTGAAAACCATACTTACGGCCACCGAGTCAATGCTGACTCAGGGGGACGCCCACCTCAGTTCCCCCCACCCCTCCGTGGGTTTCTGAGACTGTAGCTGTTTACCAGGTAGACGGTGCAGTCTTTCTCTAATGGATCTGCTGGTGGTTTCAAACCACCGACCATGTGGATCGTAACCCAATGAGTAAACACTAGGCCACCAGGGCACACTCGAGCCACCAACAACTGGGGTGGGCGGTTGTGCATGTTAACTACTCCGATCATCTGGACGCTACCCACGGAGTCTCTCCACGAAGTCACCTGGGAAAGGGCAGAGTGAAGAGCAAATGACAGCATCTCTTGGGCCCCATCAGGACAGCCGACGATGGGATAAGGTTACTCCTGACTTTTCCAGTCATCTGAAGTTCTCTTTCCTTTTCCAAAACTAGGTGAGTTTTCACTCGACCACAGCCAAAATTTCTAACTGAATTATTTGGCAGGGAGAGCAGAGCTAGGTACTACCAAAATGCCCAAAGCAGGTGTGTGGTGGACAGCATCTCACCAAGCACCTTTTGAGCTCTTCCGATGACGTTTGCCTTTTACCTGGTGGTGCTGTGCATTAAGCACTGGGCTGCTAACCACCAGGTCAGTCATTGAAATCCCTGGCTGCTCCGTGGGAGAGAGATGAAGTGATCTTCTCCCATAAAGATTGGCCGACTCCGAAATCCTGCCCGGAGTCACTGTGGATTGGAACGGACGTGGTGGCAGCGGGTTGGGTTTGGGATTCGGACCAAACCTAAAACCAACGTAGGCTTCACAGGCAGGACACCGAGGTGAACTGTGTGAGGCTGGGCCATCTCCAGAAACTCAACCAGGAACACCCAGGGAGGTCTACGAACGTCCCAGCTCAGCCCCACTCAAGTCCACGAGTGCAATGCTACCGTGGCTGGAGCTCTCTGCAGACTCCCGAGCTGCCGGCCCATGAGGCAGAAAGGTGATGGAGGAAACAGGGCGATCACAGGTGAGTAGATGCGGGGGCATGTGGCATGACAGGGGGAGCAAGGCAGGACCTCCGCAGCTTGGAGTCAGTGGAGGTAGACACAGAATCCAAGTAAGGAGGCAGGTGAAGGGCGAGCGAAAGGGAGACGTCCTCACTGTCTCTTATAAAAGGCCACGCCCACGAGGAGGCCACGCCCACGAGGAGGCCACACCCACGAGGAGGCATCACCAGGCTACCACCTGACTTCGCCACCAAAATCATTCCATCTCCTCCTTCATTGTGCCCTCCATCTCCCATGTTCAATCCCATGCCTCCCAGCTTCCCCAGTATGCCTGTGTATATTCCAGAACACTTGTGTGTGTGGGGGGCGGGATTGGGTGATGTGGACAATGACAGCATGTGGACTCTTACACAGCCAACTCAAATGCCCTAACGCATTGCCTTATCAATTTGAATGACACACAAAAAAGTCTGTCCCTTCAGCCCTGGAAGCACATACACACAGAGAATGACCTTAAAGAGAAACATGGGATCGCGAGGGCCACGCTCTCCCATTCTCAACGATTTGGTTTGTAACTGCACACGTGCATGTTTAAGGCCTTTTAAAACTCTTCCTAGCATTTAAAAAAATTTTCCAACTCGCTGACTCAGACTTTTTAAAGATGAATAAACCTCCTGCAAATCTGTTCTTGTCAACCATTTTAATAGATTTGTCCTGCAGCGGCCCTTGCCCACCCCTCAAAATAAAACAAACCAAATAATAAATCAGGACCACGGGCATGAAATCCAGTCTCGCATCACAGAGCAAGGGTTTTATGGGTGAAATGTGTGCTTGCTAATTTCAAGAACAAGTTATTGCGCTTTGTTTAGAGCGGTTCCATTTATACCATTTTAGCTACGGGAAATAAAAACGCAAGCCCAGAGGGCAATTTTAGTTTCTGAGTTTTTGTGGTTTTTGTTTTCTTTCAGCAGTGCCCCCCGGTAGAAGCAGCCGGACTGACATCAAGTCTGCAAAACTCCCTCCGCGCTCTTGCCTGCGAGTCAAAGAAACCGCGCCAACCGGGAAGCTTTCTCACTGACAGTCTCCGTGATGCTTAATAGAGTCGCCTTGTTAGTGAGGTAACGTTTCTGCATGGCAAAGCCGGAGTGACTATTTAACAGATTTAGGACCTACTTAGCAACTGGATTTGGGGAAAACCTGACAAAATTGAACTCCGCATGCAAACGAACAGAGTCAATTCAAAGATTACAAAATGAGTGTTTCCATAAATACGCAGCTCCCATAAATATTTGAGGCAATGCCTGGAAAGCGATCTACAATCTTTTAATCGTATCCTCATTAATATTCTTCAGATAGGGGAAACCTATGTAAATATTGGTCTTCAGTTAAACAGTGCTGTTAAAAACCAAAATGTCCAAATAGAACATATTTTCGTTAAGGACGTAATAATGAGAGTTTTCCACATAGGATGGCTTACTTTGCTCTAGTGTGAAGAAATGCCATCCCATAGCCTAACTTCTACTCAAGAGAAATAGCACGAGAATTTGTTCTCATGGTCAAGAGAAGTGACTCTCCACCGGTATCTGCTGACACAGCCAGAAGGAACCTTACTGTGTTAATGCTCCTCTCTTAGAGTGTTCTAGAGGGAAGCCTAATCCGCAGCACCACTAGGTTAAAGTCTAGAGTCCTCAGAAGAGCTCACAAGAGATTTGGAGAATTGGGTGTTCTGATTGGCTGGAGCTGAGTCACACCCCCCCACCTTCAAGCACCTGAATTGTGGTGACCCTCCAGAGGGAAGGAAGATTCCCCAAAGAGACACATTCTTCAGAGAGCTGGGGGTTGATGTGCAGTGGAGCTTCTACAAGTAGCTTCATGGGGTAAGGCAGAGCCAGGGCAGGGCCAACATCACAAGGCAACATTGCTATTCCAGGTTGGCACATGCAATGTGTCCCCCTTCTCCCTCCAGTACCCTGATAATTTATCATCTAATTGGATGTCATCTTTGATTGAAGAATTGTCTAAACTTTTCTTTTTAAAAACAAACGAATACACATTTGGTCTTATTACTTTTGCTGCTGTGGTTGATCTCCTGCTTTCTAGCATGAATATAAGAGAAAGTGTCCTGTCTCAGCCTTTTAGAGATGATGAGAGTCATATGTGTGACCAAACACACAATCTGTTTTGAGAAATATGTAACATTCAGAGAAAACTACCTCCTTGGTACCATCCGTTATGCATGTGTGGATATATGTGTGTGCTTTTTATATCACACACTAACTATAAACATATAATAGAGACTATTGATGAGTATTTTAATCATTTTTATCCCAAAATAATCTGTTGACTCGGACTTAATTAGATGATGAGTTTATCAAGTTATTTTTACAGGGTTAAGATTTTTTATATAATACTTTTCTGATGTCAATAACTCACAATTTTCCTCTTTATCTAATTTTGTATTCTGAAGCTCCCTTTATTTGCACATTAGGTCCCCTGGTCTGCCCTCCAGATCCCTCCCGTCTTCTTTTGTTTCCCTCATTATCATCATTTCTTTATGTCTTTGTTATGGATTATGAGACAGTTTGCAAACAGAGTCTCCTAAGTCATCATTGAGTGCTAATCGTGGTTCATGTTCTTGTTCTACTTTCCTGCTCTTTTTTAACAGTTAGATGTTACATCTTTTATTTCAGAAACAGATGGGCTCTTCTTGTTCCTTTGCCACATTGTCTTTTATCATTTAAGAATTTTATCAAAAAAAAAAGAATTTTATCTTTGTCTTTTATTTTATTTGGTTTCACAGGGCATTTTGTTTCTTTCACTAAATCAGCCTCAACAAGTGCCAATTGTTAGGACTTCCACTTTGATGAAGTGATTTGGCTTGCGATCTGCAAGGTCAGTGTTGAAAACCACCAGTCTCCCTGAGGGAGGAAGATGGGGTTTTCTGTTCCTGTAAACCCATGCTTCTCAATCTGTGGGTAGACACCCCTTTGGGTGTTGAAGGACTCTTTCACAGGGGTCACCTAAGACCACCAGAAAACATAAATATTACACAACGTATAATTGATAACTGTTTTGTGATTAATTGCTATGTTTTGATTATGTTCAATTTGTAACAATGACAATACATCCTGCATATGAGATATTTGCATCAAGATTCATAGCAGTAGCAAAATTATAGTTATGAAGTAGCAATGAAAATTATTTTATGGCTGGGGGTTACCACAATGCGAGGAACTGTATGAAAGGGTTGCAGCATTAGGAAGGTTGAGAACCACTGCTCTAAACAATTACAGTCTGGGTGTGTTAGTCCGGGTAGACTAGAATAAATTCATGGACATGCTTATGGATATAAGGAAAAGAAAAGCATCCCAGCCCAGTCCAGTTCAAAGTCATAAGTCTGATATTAGCCCATATGCCCGATATCAGTCTATAAAATCTCCTTCTGACTCACGAAGTCACAGGCCAGTGTAACAGTGTCCCAGAGCCAGCAGGGGTCTCCCCATGGCCCCTCATTTCCAGGGCTCAGGGTCCATCAACAGCATCCGGGGGTGGTAGAGGCAACTCAGTGCTGGCAGGGATCTCCACGTAGCTTCTCCAGCTTCAGAGGTCTGCTTCCATCAGGGCAAGGCTGTGTGGCTTCTCCGCCAGCTCCTTCAGCTTCTCGGATGCTGCCGTCTTGTCTTGTCTGTAGTTCATTGTCTCTGAGACTAACTCCCAACAACTGGGGAGATAGCTCCTCATCTCCATGAGGGAAATACCGTGAGATTTCCCAGACATATCATGAGAAAGCCATGTCCACTTGGAGGTCTCATTGGCTACTCAATGGCTATCTCCAGATAACAGGCTAGACTCCACCGCTACATCTCAATCATGAAATTAACATAAGCACATGACTGCCACACTGGGAAACTCAAAGGGACGATTCTACCCTGCCCCATAGAGAGTTGGCATAGACTGGATAGCAATGAAGGAAAAAACCCTTTGCTGACTACTATTACTGGATGTGAGTTATTTAGACACCTGTGCATGTAAGCCTAACAGTGTCTCTTGGGTGGTGGAAGAGTCAGGGCATAAGTCAAAGGTCAAGAAGGAATCTTTGCCCTACAAACTAGCAAGATAACAAGCTGAGTCCTATTGACTGGCATGTAGGGAGTCCTTCAGAATTTCATGATTCCTTCAAGTAGATGGAGGTGAAGTTTTTCATCCCAAGATTGTGACTGCCTTTGAAGTCAGCCAGAGAACCAACAGGAATAGCAATCTACCTCAGCGCTGCATATAGCAAGTAGTTAGATAAAGTTCCTGAGCGGATGCGAGGCGATTCATTGACTCAGTTGACCGGACCCACTCAGGCAAGTGTCTTGGCATGGTGGTCTTTGCCCCGAGAATCTATCTGTGGTAAATCACACCCTTCAGCCTCTTTCCCAACCAACTATTGTGGAAAACTTGACTCAGGAAAATTAACCTTCACAGATATCTATTCCATCTTCTCAAGAGCCCGCTTTCTCCATTCTATTTGAAACTGCTCCAGGCTCTCAATAGGCCTGCCTTACTCTAGCGGTTGCATACTCAATGAAAGCATTTTCACAGATGTGTCAGGCAGGGTTCTCTTAGAGAAATAAAATCAGGACACTAGTGATTCTCTTTATATATTTATATATAGAGAAAGGTATACAAGATAAGAAAGAAACAGTTAACTATCTATAAAGCAGTACAGATTGCCTAATGCAACTCACTTGCGTGAGACAACTAGAAGACTGGCAGTCCTTCAAATCTTGAGGGCCGCTGCGTAGTCCTCTGTAGAGCAATTCAGGGTATCTGGTCACAGGCAGCAAACAGCAGAGCAGGTCGCCAACAGTCAGCCAGATGACAGAGTCCAACAGTCCCTACCTCAAGAGATGTATATCCCAGGAACGTGGCGAAGTAGGACTTGAAGGAACCTCAACTCACAGCTCCACAGTCCACGATTAGTGTCCCACAGATAGTGTTGTTTGGAAGTCAAGGCACAGGACGAACAAAGCAGCTCTCTGGTCCGAAGATCCGGAAGCAAGAAAGAGGGTGAGACTCACTGAGCCCTTTCTATCTCTGCCCTTCAATTCATCCCGTGTGTTCATTAGCCGTGCCGTCACAACAGACCCACCAATCTTCTGTGGCCATGTTGGCATAACAAACTTACCCATCACAACAGATAATAGTGTGGAAATCTTAGGTAAGCCCCTAAGACATCCTCCTATGTGAGCCATTTCTGTTGAGAAGGGATGGCAGGAGCTGGGACAAGGAGCTCATGATCCTGAAAGGATATGACAACCATGACCACCACATCTGAAATGATGGGTTAACGTAAAGAAGTAACATCAGATCCCTGGTGATACAGTTGCTCCACCAAACTCCGAAGTATAGATAGAGTTCTGAGAGCTTGATCCACTCTGAGTTTTCTGACTTGTAGCACAGAGGATTTCACACAGACAGCAGTGCTGTTTGGATTAGTGTGATTGAATCATACAGAGGAAAATAAAAACATACATTACAAAGTAGATTTAATGCACACCCCTTCACAAATAAAACAGGAAGTGTTCGACAAAGAAATTTGTACTTGCAGAATGCACGTCTCTAGTCCTAGCTACGGGTGATCATTTTCTGGTGCCCCGAGGAATTATTGGGGAAAGAGTTTGAAAAACATCTATTTCAGAGAGAGAGAGAAAGCTAGCTCAATGTTCTCCCTTCAATAAGGATCAATAGTCGAGCGCATTATTGCTGCTGCTACTGTTGCGACGGCTGTTGATATCATTACTTTCCCCCACCAGCACCTGGAGAAGAACACCGTGCTGACAAGTCGGAGGCATTTCCATGCCAGATAGGCCAACCTGGGAAAGACCTGATTTCAACATAAAGATTCCAGGAGAATTACAAATCTATTTTTCAATTGAACTAAAGTTAAATGAGGCTGTGATTAATAACTGTTAGAGAGCTGTGTTATTTATTAGTTTTTGAATTTCACCGCTGAGGTGAGGTAAGCTGCTCTTTACGTATTTTTTCCTTGCAACTGAAAGAAAAGTGGGCACAGCCATAATAAATGGTGCATATTCGTGGGTACTGACCACGTGCTGGACGCTTGATAAGCACCTTCTCATTACACACTCCCAAGGCCTCTGGAGCAGGCTGTCTTTCTGCACACAGAGTAGTCAGGGCATTGTCGGGCAACATTGGCAGGAGGTGATACATCTGCAGAGAGTCTGGGTTCTCCACGCAGCACGTTGCCATCTACCGGGAGTCCTGGCTTACGTATTGGGCTGCGACCTGCAAGGTCAGCAGTTTGAAACCACCAGGTTTGGGGGAGACAGAAGGAGCTTCCTATGCCTCTAAACAGTTACAGTCTTGGAAACTCACTGGGTGAGTTCTACCCCGGTAGGACCACTATTGGCCTCTAGCTCAGTATGTTGTCCCACCAAGTGCATTGGACACCAAGAGTTTCACGCGGTGCCCTCTTTTAGCCCATGCGTTCAATGCCCTGGAGTCTACGCTGGAATCTTTGACTGGAGCAGAAAGCCTCCTCTTTCTCCTGCAGCGCAGCTGGTGGTTTCGATGTACTGTCTTGGTTAGCAGCCCAACGCGTAGCCGCTCGGCCGCTCGGCCGCTCGGCCACCAAATTACCTTCTGATGACGTACTTTACCTTGCACATTTTCAAGAGTGCTTTGGCTGAACGCTGCCCAAATCTGCACGGTCTGTTTCTTCATCATCAACTGGAGTGCATTCGAAGCACCAAACGCCCTGGCATGAAACAGATGCCAACTCTTTACCACCCTGTTGGGTGCGCTGAAACTGCCCCCCGTGAGCTTCAGAGACTCACTCGTCACCGGAATAGACAGCCCCAACTTTCTCTCATGGCAAGGACTTGAAGTTTTGAACTGTTGACTTTGCACTGACCAGCCCAGCGGGTAACCACTACACCACCGGAGCTCCGGAGGGAAGTGTGCAGTCACATGTATGTGTTCGATGTGTTTGCGTAAGCCCCGTGCTGATGGCCGTGTGGACACAGGTTAAGGGAGAGAAAGAATCCAAAGTGGCATGTGACACATCTCAGATAGTTGGACACAGTTGAGTTGTTTTCTTTGGAAGATGCTGCACGCAGTCTCTGACTTTTTCACTATATTGACGAAATATAATTCCAATTTTCACACTGTCACAGTACAAATAGAAGTGTGACTTACGCCCCACCATTTGCATAGCTGCTTTCATATCCTTCTGACCATTCCATCATGTGTTGACAGTTACAAAATTGTTTCTTTCTCTGAGATGCCATTGGCATATGCTCCTGCTTCAAGGAATTTCCAAATTAAAGCACGGGTTTATGAGTCGACAAGCAGGGAACCTGATCCCAAGGAGTAGAGTATGATAATCAGGCTCAGCCAATCGATCAATCCGGCCCTGCTGTACGTCAGACATGCAGCTCCATAGTTTTGGATTTCAGGCTCTCTTGGAGTTCCTGGATTTGTTCTGGGCACTTAGAATATGTCGGGGCCATGGAATAGGGGGTCAAGAGCCCACACTTCTGAGACCTAGGGTAACAAACTCAGAAGCCCGACTCCCTGTTTCCAGTCCCGATGCTCTTGTAATTAAAGCAGTGTCCTTGTCCGGAGCCATGTTTGGGATAGATTAAGAGACTTTATTCTTTACCATGGGAAACTGAATGATTCAGACGTGAGGCCAGTTATCCACAATTATGCTGGGATAACAACACAGCATTGCTTGACACACACACACAACCCAACTTCTGTCATAGGAAAGCTTTCATCCCTACATCTTGCGCCTAAGACACTGCCCTGAGCTGCTGCTGTGGTTGGTAACTGTTGTTGCATCCTTCCAGACTCAGGGGGACTCCCAGTGTGCACCTTAGACTTGGAGACTGAGCATTTCCATGCCTGGAAGCAGCATTTCCATGTCTGTTTCTAAAACTGACCACGAGACCTTACTTTTGAGTTGCTTTGGGGTAAGTTTGAACTTCTAGGTTTGAGTAATTAATTCAGCATTTAATCAGCCGTGCCATCCAGAGGCTCCTACAGATATTTCCATTGTTGCTAGATGCCACTGAATTGGGTCCAATCCACAAGGATCCTATGTCCAATAAAACAAAACACTGCCCAGTCCTGGACCACCCTCCTGTGCTTGAGCTTGTTGCTGAAACCACTGTGTCCATCCATCTCATGGAAGACCTTCCCTTTTTTCGTTGTTCCTCCACTTGACCAAGCATTGGTCTCCTTTTCCACGGACTCGTCTCTCCTGGCAACATGTCCAAAGCATGTGAGAAAAAGTATCACCATCCTTACTTCTAAGGGGTGTTCTGGCCGTACATCTTCCAAGATAGACCTGTTTGTTCCTTTGACAGGCCGTGGTACTTTCAATATTCTTCTCCTGCACCATAATTCTAACTCATCTAGGCTTCTTTGGTCTTCCTTATTCAATGTCCAACTTTCACATGAACAGGATGTAATGACTTGGGTAAGGTGTACACCTTTGTCCTGAAAGTAGCATCCTTGCACTTCAAAACTCGAAAGAGTTCTTGAGCATCAGATTGACCCAAGGCCACATGCCATTTGAACTCTTCACTGCTGCTTCCATGAGGATTGGTTGTGGATCCTGGGAAGACAAAATCCTTGATCACATCAACCTTTTCTCCATTTATCCCAATGTTATCTATTGATCCAGGTGTGAGGATTTTTTTTTTGTCTTCTTACATTGAGTTGTAGTCATAGTGAGGACTGCAATCCTTGACTTGCATCAGCAAGTGCTTCAAGTCCTCCTCACTTTCAGGAAGCAAGGTATGTCAGCTGCATATATAAATATATAGATATATATATATGGCTAATAAGCCTTCCTCCAATTCTGATGCCTTCTTCTTCTTCTTCTTCTTCTTCTTCTTCATATAATCCAGCTTCTTTGGTAATATGCTCAGCATACAGATTGAGGAAGTATGGTGAGAAAATACAGCCCTGATGCACATCTTTCCTGATTTTAAACCATGCTTTATTCCCTTATTCTACTTACACATTGGCTTCTTGATTCATGTACAAGTTTTGTATGAATACAAGCAAGTGTTCTGGAATTTCCATTCTTCTCAAGGCTGTCCGTGGTTTGATATGGTACACACAGTCGAATGTTTTGGCACAATCAATAGAACACAAGTAAATATCTTTCTGATAGTCTCTGCTTTGGGCCTAAATCCATATGGCATCAGCAATGATATCCCTTGTTCCATGTCCTCTTCTGTATCTGGCATGAACATATGGCAGCTCCCTGTCGATGTACAATGATTGCTGAATGATCTTCGACATAATTTTACTTGCATGTGATATCAACAATATTGCGCTATAGTTTGAGTATTATGGTGGGTCACTTTTCTTTGGAATGAGTTCAACTATGGATCTTTTCCAGTCAGTTGATCAAGTAGCTGTCTTTTAATTTATCTTTTAAATTTGCTGGCATAGACCAGTGCTTCATGAGCTTGTTGAAACACTTCCATTGATATTCCATTAACTCCTGGAGCTTTGTTTTGGCTAATGTTTCAGTGCAACTTGCACATCTTTCTTCAGTTCCATTGGTTCTTGTTCATGGTTTATTTTGTTTTGCTTTATTTGAGATGAACTTTCTGCAGTACACACTCCAAGTTCACTTCAGTTTTCCTTTTCTACTCTTTCTCAAAATAATGGATTGTGGATGACTTCTTTTGGGTACAGTGACTTTGTACATTCTTTCCACCTTCGTTTGATGCTTCCTACACCATTCAATAGTCTGCCATAAGATCTTTCAAGATGACAATTCGAGGCTTGATTTTTTTTCTTGAGTTCTTTCAGTTCAAGATATGCTGAGCATGTTCTTTGCTTTTGATTTTCTAATTCAAGGGCTGTGAACACTTCGTTATGATATTTTATTTTGTATTCTAGAGCTGTCCTTTGAAAATTTCTCTCCAGCTCTTATACTTTGTCATTTCTTCCATTTATCTTCGTCATACTCCATGATTAAGAGCAAGTTTAGAGTCTCTTCTGACATCCACTTTGATATTTTCCTTCTTTCTTGTCTTTTTAATGACCTTTTTCTGTCTTCATGAATGATGCCCTTGATGTTCTCCCACGGCTCATCAGGTCTCCTGTCAGTAGAGTCCAGTGCAGAAAATCTGTTCTTGAGATGTTCTAAAAATTCAGATGGGATATACTTAAGATGGTATTTTGCCTCTCATGGACTTGTTTAATTTTCCTCAGCTTCAACCTAAACTTACACCTGAGCAATGGATGGTTTGTTCCAGTCAAGACCCTGGCCTGGTTTTAGCTGCTGATATTGAGCTGCTTCTCCAACTTGGCTGCCTACAGATGTAGTAAGTTTGAGTTCTGTGTATTTCACATGGAGAAGTCCATGTGTATAGTCACCATTCGTGTTGCTGAAAAAGGCTATGAACAATTGATTACTCTTGCAAAGTTCTATCATGTGATCTCCAGCTTCATTTCTATCAACGGAATCATATTTTCCCACAACAATGTCTTCCTCTTTGTTTCCAGCTTTTGCATTCCAAATCACCAATGATTATCAATGCATCTTGAATACGTGTTTGATCCATATCAGACTGCTAGCTTTGTTAGAATTCTTCAATGTCTTTATCACGCTCCAGTCTTACTCTAAGAGACATCACTTGTCTATTACTTTGTCACACTGTGGTGGCTTGTGTGTTGCTGTGATGCTAAAAGCTCCATTGCTGGTATCTCAAATACCATGAGGGTCACCCAAAGTGAACAGGTTTCAGCAGGCTTTCCAGACTAAGAAGACTTCGAAGAAGAAGGAGACTATCCACTTCAAAGGAATCAGCCACTGAAAAACCCTATGAATAACATGGAAACATTGACAGCTCCTGAAAATTCACACTGTAAAACTTCTTTTTGTCTACAAGCTATTGACTCCCAGCCATTCTGGATCAACAATGGACAGATTGCAGGGGTAGGGGTGGGGGCCAAATTAAGAAGACTTGGTGCATCTTGATCATGAGCCTGGAAAAATACCAAGACCACACGGATGGGCCCTGTCTTTCCTCAGCAATTTGGTGTTCCATGGTTCACCCTCACCATAGAAGCCTGCCTTGACCTGAAAGCTCAACCCTTGCAGGATATGGGGCATGAAAGATGCTCCCCATGGAAGCATTTTTAGAGGCAATGGCTCTCACTCCAAAATGCTTCAGAGGCCTGGACCTTAAAATGGGTCTCACTTGGGAGCCATTTAGACTTGTTGTCCTTAGACCTTTCAGAAGGATGCCTCTAGGTCTGCCTTCCCAGATACCTTGGAATGGGTCAAAACCACCCTCCTTGAACACTGAGCCATTTGCATACTCCTTGGGACTGATAACCTTCACTGTGCTTTGAGAGCTGTTACTGGTAAGAACCAGCGGTCCCGAGAAGGCGTCCATCTCGTGACCCTCCGTGAAGCGTCTAATTTGTGAAAAGTGGAGAGAAACCCACAGTTTGTTTGGTTGGGAAACTTCTGGATTGCCTGTGACCTAATTCTCCAAACAAACCCAGAGAGAGCAACCATGGTGGATAACGGAGGGAGGTATCTGTTCACTTAATAGGGCCCGTCAGGCTGGTAGCTAAATGCTTTGACAAGTGGGAAAGGACAAGTGAAATTACCTAAATGGCTACAGCTATTTATCTATATATTATAAGTGCAATATTTCCTGGAAAGCAGCCGTGAGTTAAGAAAAGAGTGTTAGCTTGTTCTCTCAACTTCCTGACTGCTGCACGACTCAAACCACATTTCAATATTTCAGGGCTTTGTCTGACAAAGTTGAAGCAGATGGAAGTGGGGGCGAGCAGTGGGAAGCAGGGGGGAGGGAAGACAAAATTATGACCGTGGAAGGAATTCCAAGGGGTCAGGCATGTCCGTGGGCACAACGGCCCTGGACCAGGGAGATGTGCCCTTTGTTTCAAAGTGGCTGCAAGGACTCTAAATATTTATGCTACTCTCCCCTTCCAACTGAGTCCAGGCCACCAAAAGTCATGTTCGCCAAGGAGGATTGACCTTATAGGTGGTCTCTTTGAAGGGAGGCCAGGTAATTGCCCATTTCTGGGATCTTTTTGCATTGCTCTCTCACATTTCATCAATTGGAAATCATGTCTTTTGGACCACACATCGGCTTCCCCCAGGCCTTCTCTTTCAATCTTCGTATAAGCTTATCAAATAATCTTTCTTGGGGGCAGCGGGGAGTTCCTGAGCAAAATTTGAGATTGCTGGGCATCCGTGTGAGCGCTGGAGAAAAACGAAACAAAACTCTATGATTGCGATGACCCCACAGCCTCTGGTTTATGAAAGACTTCATGTATGACCTCCTTTCTTCTCCCACAGCAACAGAAAAGAATAGCGTCTCTAGTACCCCCATCTCTCAGATGAGAAGGTCAAGTCTTCAAAGCTCAACTGTTTTCCTGTGAAGTTTTCTGAGTTTTCTAGACTCCAGATTGATTAGGAGGCTGAGGGCAGAGGTGATTCAGGTGCTTCGTTGGGCTCAGGGTTCTGCCTGAGTGGGTTCTGCCCACTCCAGGGGACACTACAGGGGACCAGAGATATCATAATCCTGCTCTGGGTCAGGCTTGGACCCAGTGTAGGGAGCTGGAAGGGGCAGGGGCAGCCATCGACAGTCTGGCAGAGAAAGTCTCTCTGGTGAGGGACATGCTGGTTGGCTCCAGTGAGAGAGGACATGAGGCATCCAGTCCCCAGGTCACAATGTCTGCAGGAGCTCAACACTCCTCTTCTTGACCTTGGTATTTTCAACTCAACGATAGGCATGTTTAGATGGAAATCAGAAGTGTTATTGGTTAAATATCAGTTGTATTTATTATTTACTTAGTTGTTTGTAATAGTTTTATTTGCTCTGCTTCACATGTCACAGAATGTAATTGTCCAATCATATTAAGGAGATGTATGCAATCAGCATGATGATCCATTTCAAAACTTTCCTTCTATGCTTATGCTCATCAAGAATTGATGCATAATCAATCACCCCGAATTTACCAGTTTAAAATGAGAAATACAAATGATCTCAGGTGCTGTGAGTCAGGCATGAGAGTGGCTTAGCTCAGGAGTCTTCAGGCTGCATTCATCTGAAAGCTTGCCTGGGGCTGGATGCTCCATTTTCAAAATGGCGCACTCACATGACTAGTGGAAGAGATTTCTGTTCCTTGCTGACCATTGACAGGAAGCTTCGTTTCTCACCAGGTGTCCTCTCCTGCTGGGGTGTCCTTACAAGACATCTCATCGTATTCCCTTCTGAGCTTTATACAGATTGTGTTAGTTCAGGTAAACTCGAGAAACAAATTCATAAGCACACATATGTATATAAGGGAGTGGTTTATTTATAAGTGGAATGGAACATTGAGAAAGCATCCCAACCCAGTCCAGTTCAAAGTCATAAGTCTGATATTATCTCATATATCTGATACCAATCCATAAGTCCTCTTCAGACTCATGAAGCACATGCAATGATGCTGGGACAATCACTGGCCAGTGGGTGCTGTCTTGTGTATCCAGTGGTGGTAGAAGCATCTTAGCATTGGCAGGGGCCTCTTTGCAAATTCTCAAGCATCTTAGCATTGGCAGGAGTCTCTATGTGGCCGTTCCAGCTTCAGTGGTCTGGTTCCATTAGGGTAAGCCCATGTCGCGTCTCCTCTGGCTCCTCCAGTTTCCAGGACTCAGGGTCTATTAGCATGTCACCATGTTGTCTTGTCAGCTGCAATGTCTCCCAGGGACTGAGCCATGTATCTTTTCTGTAGAGCATCTCCAAGGGACTGAGTTGTAAGTCTCTCACCTCTAATTGGGAAATACCATGAGATTTCCCAGAATTCTCAGGAGAAAAACATGTCCCCACAGTGGTCTCATTGGCTATCTCCAGATTGACAGGCTAAACTCCACCCCTACACTCCCAATTCTGAAATTGACACAAGAGTACATGAGTACCACACAGATCATGCCCCCAATCAGATTTTAGTCCAACTCCAAGTGGAAATTCCGGCACTAAGCAGACCTTTTACGAGACAGTGCTGGCTCTATCTCTTGCCTAATTATATATAGTTGACAGTATTGTTTCGGGCAGGCTAAGACCATTCTTTGCCTTCTTAGCTCACCTTCTTGAGTCCTTTTCTCCCAGGGTCTGGCTTGTTCTTCTTTGATCTCTGCCCCAGTCAGTGGGCAGCTTACTGGGACCATGCCAGCTGTCCCACTAGTGCACCAGACTCACACTGGGCCAACTCCATGAGCTTCACTGGGAGTACATGGTGAGTCTGAAAGCAGGCGTCTTCGCGGTGCCTGTCCTGTCCTGAAATAACTGCACAGTTTAATGGTTCTGTGAGCATTCAGAAAGGAATTCTGGTGGTGCTGGGGTTTAGATGCATGGCTGCTAACCTCAAGATCAGCAGTTCAGACCCACTGGCCTCTCTCTGCCAGGGGAAGCCCCTGGGGGCACCGTCCTCTAGGCAGAAGCAGAGGCAGAACCCACAAGCTGTGGTCCAGATGGGACTCCCTGCACATGTCTGCATGTGTTTGGGAGTGTGTGCACATGCAGTCCTGGCTGTGGGTCTGTATGTGTGAAAGCATTGATGCGGCTCTATGTGCCTGAGAACATGTGTGCAGGGGTGTGCACACGGCCCTGGCTCATTATCATACATGGCAGGTGCTGGAATACATTCTTTCCCCAATGACTCGGTTTCTGCTTTGTGAGTTTAAAGTCTCTCGATAGTGCACACTGCTTGCCTGCTAGTGGTGAGGCTGTAGGTTTGAAAGGGTCCCCGGTGTCTGAGGAAGAAAGTCCCAGCAATCTCCAAGAACCCCTCCCCACCATGGAGGAGCACAGTCCTAGAGTGGCAACCGGGTCACCATGAATCAGATTCCAGTGGAGGGTGGCACCTGCCAGGACTGGAGCCTGGGTTTTGTGAGCTTCGACTCGACACCCAGCTTCTCTCAGCCTTGGGTATATGTGATCCCTCCAACTATGGAGAGATTCTCAGCACCCCTCTCCTGGAATAAGATAAAAGCAAAGAGGAGAGAAAATGTATGGAATGAACTGTAATGGGACTCTCCACCACCATGCCCTACACACATACACACACACACAAACACACACACATACGTCCTGATGAACACTACCCCTATCTGGTGTCACCTTCTTCCCTCTGGGAATGGCTAACAAAGTCAGCTGTCCCCCAAGCCCACAGAAGGTCCCGATAGACCACCAGGCCAAAGCCATCAGTACCGACCATCTGGCCAGGGACCATCAGATCAGGGACCGGAGCGGGTTCTGCAGGCTGCGGTCCCCAAAGCCCTTCATATTTTAAACCTACATCTAAGGCCGGCCCGGTGTCCCCCAGACACAGTTTGTCCTGTTTACGAAAGGGCTTTTCCTCCAGGGAATTGCTGCCTGCAAGCTGACGGCAACAGAGGCAGGGGCCAGGAAAGGTGGTGGCTGCCGCCGCCGCTGCTGCTGCTGCTACTGCTGGCTTAGAGCCAGCCATGGCCATGGCCGTCTGCAGGGGTGTCAGTCTGGGTGTCTCCCCGTGAGGAACCGGCTGCTGTGAGCAGGAACCGAGATGCCCAGGACTCAGAGGTGGGAGAGGCCAGGGGCTGGGATGGTGAGCAGGCCCAGCAGAGGGCGCCACCACGCCGGCTCTCATCTCCCTCTGCAGTACTGGCAAGGGGTGGGGTGTTCCGGAAGGCCAAAGATGGATCGATTCAATAGCATGCACCCCTTTCCTCTCCTCTCCTCTGCCCTCCCCTCCCCCTCCCTCTTTTGTCTCCCCCCCAGCGCCCCCACCAAGCCCTCAGTCTTTCTCTCCATCTCTCTCCCCCCACCCCCTGCCCAACCTGAGCACTCACCCCGGGGATGCTGGAGTCTAGTAACTGAGTGTTAATTATGTCTGAGTGGATTCTAGAGAGAAAGAAAACCATATACTGTATCAGCAGAGAAATGGTTTCACTATGAGGAAACTAATGATGCTTTTATCAGGAACAATATAAAGATTGCTTTTTTACTCGGGTGCGTCCCATAGGGTGCGGAGCTATGAGATATTTCTGTATCTGGCTTTAGATTCCTCTGAGCCTTTACATAATCAAATCAATATAGCCATGATTCACCCTCTGGCAACAGCCGCTCCGTGCAAGTTTGCTGCTGCTTCTTTAGTGGCTAAAGAGAAAATAAATAAATATATAGAGAGGAACTGATTATGAATCTGCAGACATTGATTTGTTCCACCTTCGGACTGTCTCGTTAATTGCCCTGCGTGCACGCACGCACACAAAATGAACCTCCAAGTTCACGGTCAGAAAAACAAGGGGGCTGGGGGCCGCCGCCCAAGGACTTGCCATTGTCTTCTTGGGTAGAGGCTGTTGGGGCTGCTTTTCTGAGAGAGCAGAACCAGAGCTTCAGGCCGGGCTGGGACGGGCAGGGCCTGTCTCCCAGACATGTCTGTCTGCCCTGCATGTCCTTCCTCTTCTTCCCCATCCCTGTGAATTCCCTACATTCCTGGCGTGATTTTGGTCCTTGCCTTTCTCTTTCAGTCCTTTTGTTTTTATCAAAATCTCTCCTGCTCTCTGCCTCAGCGCAGTGTTTCCCTTGGACGTACCTATTTTCTGCACAAACCACCCTCTCGGTATCTGTTTGGATCCAACGGTACCTTCCCACCAAGGCATTCCCATAGCGACCAGTGCCACCATCCAGGAGGCCCAAGTTGTCCTCCCTTGGAGGCTGGCCGGAACGCCAACTGAGCGAGGGGAGGGGGGAGCCAGAACCCTCAGCAACTTGCATGCAGCTTGCTCCATTTGCACAGAAGATGGACTTTTCTCGCCTCGTCCCTCCTGCCTGCCATGTTCACCTAAGTGGTCGCACCAGGAACAATGCCTGCAACCTTCCACAGCACTTACCTATACGTAAGTGAACAAAGACGCCTTTCTTCCAGGCCCAAACAAGGAGGGAGATTTGGCACCTTTCCTCTTGGTCACTAACTTCTTGCCCATGAATTGGGATGACCCAAGCCCCAGGCCGGACCCTGGGGGACAGAGGCCCACTGCCTCACAGGGCTTCTGCGGTGGTACACTTTTATGCCACCAAGGCCTGCGTTTCTCTCCCAACGCCTCCCTCAGAGTGGCTGCTGGTTTTGAACGACAGACCTTAGGATTAGCGGGCCAATGAGTCATCAACTGTGCCCCCAACCCCCCACCAGACACCTTGACATCAAGTCGGGGCTGGTTCATCGAGACCCCCTAGCACAGGGCTGAACCGTCCCGGGGGGTTTCAGACTGCAATTCCTCTCAGCAGGAGAAAGCCTTGTCATTCTCCCTAGGAGCAGCTAGTGGTTTCAAACTGCTGACGGAGTGGCCAGTGGCTCGGTGCAGAGCCACTCTGCCATCGGGACTTCTAATGGGGCCCCAGGGGCCTTCAATGGCAGCTTCTTCGATGAAGTGACATGGAAAATAAAGTATCCCGTACCAGAGAACAGAACGTAACTGATGCAGCAGGTGCATTCGGCTGTGCCTGGAGAAAGGAAAGCCTCCCCTGTCGCCTTTTGGCTTCACCGAGCTGCTTCCTTTCTCTGTCCCTCAGAAAGAGAGAAACACCAGGCATCCCAACAGGGACAGGGCAGGCACCCCAAGCTGGGCCAGTCATCAGACGTGTAGAGCTTGGTGGTGCAGGCTCTGTATGCAAGCACGAGGGAGTCTTAGTACTAAAGTCGGGTTTCCACAGAGGCAATGCCAAGCTCCTCTGAGAAGACAGTGAGAGCGGAACTCTTTAAACATCTCCTTGCTCTGGGCAAATATTTGCCAGCAGAGAACGTCACCACATAGTGGTCCTGGCAGACCTGCCCAACTCTAGGCCTTCCCGGCACCCGCTGCCTTGCCATCCAGGGGAGGGAGGCCAGGTCCAAAGAGCATTGGGTAAGGAGCTGCTGCCAGCCCGGGCTGTTTGCAGGCGAAGGGTCGATGTGGATGCCGTTTACTGAACATCTATCATGTATCACAGGCACTCGGAACCTACTGTGTTCTGTTCATTTTCATTCTTTAGACCAGGCGTGGGAAACATCCGGCCCGAGGGCCACGGGAGGCCTGCAAAATTAGCAATACCAGTTCACATCGCACATCTCCCCCAAAATGAGCAGTTACGACAGCCACGGCAGGGCTGAGTTCATCCAACGTTTGACCAGTCTGGCCGTGAATGAAGAATACATATTCGGATGGTCCAGGGCAGAAGGGTGATGCCCAACCCTGCTTGAGGCAGTCACACAAGGACGGGTTTCTGTTCCCACATGACGGAAAAAGAAATTCAGGGTCGGAAAGTTGTTTTGTCCAAGGCCACTCATCGGACAGGGCTTCCATCTCAAGTCTCATAGACCCCAAGACTGTGGTCTCCCCGCTGTGGCCTCCATGCATAGAAAACCTGGTGTCTTGCACCCACACTTGATAGAAGCTAGGTTGTATCTATTTTTTTAGGGGGGGGGGCATCACTGCCCTCAGGTGAGTGGGAAGCCCAGCCTTGCTCCCAGAAAGCTGCTGCTGGATTTGAACTGCCAACCTAGTGGGCCGCAGTCCCACACTCAACCACTATGCCACTGGGGCTTGGCTCAGCCCCAGGTTGAATCTACTTTAAACAGATTTTAAAGTCCTATTACTACCACGCTGTACCCATCATTCCATGATAGGTGATTCCTTAAAAAGCTTTTTTTTTTTTTTTTTGGTGATAAAGAAAGAACATCAATGCATGTGAATGGCATAAAATGCATCATGATGCTGGCAAGTGAGGATGTGGGGGAAATCGTGGCCCAGGTCCACCACGAGGCCCCTGAGTGGAGAAGCTGGAATACTGCTGGCTGTGGCCCGGACTGTGGGACTAGAAGGTGTCTCAATCTCCAGGGCTGTCTCTCTGAGATGTCTGTTGTGGGCACGATGCCAGGGGTGGAAAGGGAGGGTGTGTGGCCTCTTTGCTCCCTTTCATCCAGCTTCACAGATTCCTCACTCGGGGAGAAGAATTCCAAGTTCATAGAGATTAACAGTTCAAATATCTCTAGTCTAGAATTCTCCAAACACCTGTCTTCTTCTTCTTCTTTTTCACCGCCCCCCCCCCCCCCCAGGTCAAAACACTTCCTCACGGTTCTCAGTTTTGTATATTGAGGCCGTGTAGGGCCGGGTGGGTCACATACACCTATATGTAAGGTCACCCAGCTTGAACGATTTCTGAGGAAAGGAGGCCGGCTTGGGTTAGAAGCTTACCTTCATTGAAGCGTAAGTGACCTTAGTCCTGAGAACACTGAAGTGTCTCCTTGTGAGTGGTTGAGATGACGATGATGACAATGCTGTTGGGGGATGGGGGTGGGGTGGGGTTGTTAAACAAACCATTCGCTGCCACAGAGTCCCTGCTGACTCACAGGGACCCCCCTGTGGGTTTTCCGGACTGTAACGGTTCCTGATAACAGAAGGCCTGGTCTTTCTCCTGAGGAGCTGCCAGTGGCTTTGAACAGCCGGCCATGCACATCACGGCCCCACACATCACCACTCTAACACCAGGCTCCAGCCCAGTTACAGAAAACACTGCCCCAGCTCATGGAGACCCCAAGTCAGAGTAGAACTGTCCTCCTCAGGGCTGCCCACATCTGTTTCCTAGTCCATAGCCAGGTCTTTCTCTCCAGGGCCCTCCAGAGTAGTGGTTCTCAACCTGTGGGTCGTGACCCCTTTGGGGGTTCCAATGACCCTTTCACAGGGGTCACCTAAGACCATCAGAGCACACATATTTCCCATGGTCTTAGGAACCAAGACACCACTCCTCTATCCATCTCCATGCAGGTCCGTCCGCCTGCAGATTCGCCCACATGCCTGGCATGAAGACTATCACTCATGCGACACCAGGCTTCAAGACAACATTTCATTTATTTGTCATTAGAAATAGATATGTCACAATATAGAATGACATATTGTTTTTGCGGTGAGTCACTATGCTTTCATGATGTTCAGTTGGTAACCATGAAAAGACATCCTGCATTTCAGCTACTTACCTAACAGTCACAAAATGACATAGCAGTAACAGTTTCCTAACAGTAGCAAAATGACATTGATATGATAGCAAGAAAAATCATGTTATGACTGGTGGCCACCACCCCACGAGGACCTGTATGAAAGGGTCGCAGCATGAGGAAGGCGGAGAACCCCTGATCTGCAGGTACCTAGGCCTCGAACCTTGCTATTGGCAACTGAGTGCAAGAGTCACGGACTCTACCCAGAGACTCCTAAGGAAACCAACAGTAGCGACCAACAAGAACAACAGCAAAACCTGTGGACCGAGTGCTGCTTGGACTGGAGAGAGTGCATGAGCGGGAGCTGGCCTGGAGGTCCCATTCCCGACCGCTCCCTGAAAGACCAGCAGGTCCTGTCTGCCCAGAGGTGCCTCTGAAGAAGAGTGAGGTGAGGTGAGGTGCTTCGGAAACCTCGGCCGTGAGAACTCTGTGGCTGCAAGGACTATTGAGGTCACTGTGTGGGGGACGACAGGCGCCCAAGTTGATGGCCAGAGACCGGGTTACCTTGTCCATCCTTAACTTATACCCAACCTGCACCCACTGTGCGTGAAGGGCTGACTAGGTGCTTCCACCTATAACCATTGAATCAACCTGTAATCATTGTCGTGTGAAGTGCTGACTATGTGCACCCACCTGTACCCATTGTTGTGTGAAGCACTGACTATGTGCATCAACCTGTAACCATTGTGCATGGTCCATGGGCACTGTCTGCTCTCAGGGAGCATTCCCTGCACCTGGCAGGCTCCTGCTGTGGCCTCAAGCCTCCAGCCACACACTGGGTCCCTGACCACATACGCTCATGCCAGAAACTCGGGCCGGATCTAAAACTCAGGCTGAGAAATGTTTAATCGTACTGACTCGAAGCTTTTAAACTCCTTGGGGTAGAGAGATCCAAGGCAGTAAAGCCACACAGGGAAAGAAAACTTTAGTTTTCAACTAACAACAACAACAACAATAATAATATCCCAGAAGAAAACAATAGAAACCCCCCAAATGGAGTGGAATTGTAGGGTTTCTCTCATTGCTTTTCTACAAAAGGGGTGAGGGTGCGGGGGTCGGGGCAGACACCAAGAACATGAGCACTTCAACTGGAATTGTTTTCTAAACAGATGTCTTTCTTTCAAGCTTGTATTTTTCACACATTTGAACCATTCTTAAAACTCCCTGGCCCAAAGGAGTACACATTCTGTCCCATTAAACTTAAACTTGGGGGTCCCTATTTGCTGAGGGATCCAGGTGGGACCCTTTGGACTGTTTGGGGGACCAGCGAGAGGCAAAGTGTCACCCCAACCATGACCTTCAGAGGCTTGTGGGTTTGGATGGGAGGGAGATTGTTCCACCAAGCTTGGCCCCTGACCCACAGTGGGGATTCAAGGGCAGGGGGACACACACGCTGCTCAACAATGAAGGCACAGGTGTGCGTTGAGAAGAGACCAACAGCTTCCTCCTTTCAGAACTCCTGGAAGAGGTGGTGGGGAGGGTCCTGTTTTGTATGCCTGGCGCTGCCTGGCGCTGCTGTTATTGTTAGGGGTCGCCCCATCCTCCGCCGAGCTGTTTCAACCCATAGAGACCGCCCAGTCCAGCACCATCCTCACACGCGTTCCCATGGGTGAGCCTGTCGCCGCAGCCATAGTCCGTCCATCTCCCTTTTGCTGCCCCCCATTTTACCAAACCCACGTCACGTCCTTCCCTGCCATTGGGTCTCTCCTGACCGCCGTTGGGTTTCTCCTGACCGCAGGTCCACAGTCCTCAGCATGGCATCTCACCATCTTGCCTCCACGGAGTACGAGGGCCGTACTTCTTTTTTTTTTTTTTTTAGGCATCACTGCCCTCTGGTAGGAGTGGGAGGCCCAACCTTGCTGCCGTGGGATTTGAACCGCCAAGCCTGGCCGCAGTCCCACACTCAACCACTATGCTACCAGGGCTCAGCCAAGGGCCGTATTTCTTTCAAGACAGATGTGTTTGCCCTTTTGGCAGCTGGGGGTAATTTGGGTAGTCTTCGCCAGCGCTGCGATTCAAATGCAGCGACTTTCCTTAGGTCTTCCTTACTCCGTGTCCAACTTTCACAGGCATGGAAGGCCATTGACAATCCCATGGCTCAGGGCAGGAGCACCTTAGTCCTCAGAGTATCATCCTTTTTAGTCCAGTGTGGTCAGAGGAGGGCTGAGGGAATTCCACATTCCGGGCTGAGTGACTTGAAGGAAATCCTGAGGAAATGTGTACTCTGCTTCCCCTGAGGGATGCACCTTCAGGTTTCAGTGGAGAGACCCTTTGGACATATGAACCCAAGCTAAGGAATACCTAGTCCACTGGTTCTGCTGCTGGCGGGCTCTATTGCTAGCCCGTTTGGGAGGAAGGGGCAGGAGGGAGGCCAGGGAAGGCTGCCCACCACAGATGGCTCTTGCCCAGGTCTGCCCCCAGCCAAGCTCCCAGGCAGACCTGTGGGCAGTCCTTGAGGTCGTCAAAGCCCATGGAACCTTGGCTGCACCAGTTGGGGAGGGATTTCTGCTCCCAGATGTTTTGCAGCTTTGAGTGGAACATCCAAAACACTTCTGGTACATCCAGGCTGGGGGTGCTTGGATATGGCCAAAGGAAACCAATGTTTGACAGGACATCTGGGCACATCTGCTGCATTTTGCTCATGCGGGTATAGTCTGCCAGTACAGAGGTGCCTGTGCGTGGCTGGGATGGCCAGCGGACGCCCCTGGTGGAGATGATGTGCCAAATATGGGCACAGCCAGTTCCCCACTGAGGTGATGGTGTCTCGTTCCTATTTAAACCCATCCGTCAAATGGTTTGGGTCAGGCACACCTTAGTTTGACCCAAGCTATGGTATTTTCCATTGCTTCACATGCGTGTGAGAGTTGGCCATGGCCTCAAGAAGGATGAAGAAACGTCGATACAGTTGAATTGTGCTGCTGGTGAAGAATGCCAAAGGTGAGGCAGACAAAGGGACTCAGAAGACAAACTGGTATGTTTTGGAAGGACAGGAAGAGTGTTTCTTAGGGAGGCCAATGGTGAGACTCCATCTGGTTTATTTGGGACATGCTGTCAGGAGAGGCCAGTCCCTGGAGAAGGACAGCGTGCTGGTCAAGTAGAGGGCCGGTGGAGCAGACAAAGACCCTCAAGGAGATGGACTGTGGTGGCAACAATGGGCTGCGTCATGGGA
>PVJH01012220.1:0-65358 GCA_004026705.1 Nesogale talazaci
TAGAGAGATGTGAATGGTTCCGACTGTCTGTGTAGGAGGAAGTTCCCTCACCATCCATTTGGTTGGCATGTGTTTACAGTGCTTTTCTCAGGACAATTTCACTGAACATTGATATTCTGAAGATTAGGCAAAGCTAGCAATGCTGATTACATGTAGAGATGAGAAGAGGTTAAATACCCTCCCCAATTCAATGTTAAAAACACAGAATGCTATTTGACAGTACTACAAATATATGCCAACTAAAGATAAAGCCAAAGGATTTGAATGAGTTTGCTAGTGAGTTTAAGTATTTTTTACTCCAACCTGCAAGATTCTTTGAATTTCCAATCTTTCTCCTATCTCTGGGTATGAACCAGAATAATGACTAGTTAGGAGAAATGAACAGCATTTTCTAGGGAAGGAAAATCAAAATTAACTTCTTCTCTGCTTATCAAGGAGATCATGTAGTTGGTTTTCCAGAAATGCAAAATAAGTGTGTTTGTGGTAGAAGACAAAACTCAGGTTTTTATTTGAATCTGCTGCTTGTATGGAACATGGAGATTGAATTTAGCATAATAGAGATTATTGATGTTTCCACAGTTAATCTATATCTCTCAGAATTTACTGTAGCCAAGAATTTGAGATGAAAGCTACAATTTATCCCAGTATATGAACATTCCGTTAACATGTTTTCCTGCAACAGTGTTCCCTAACCTAAATGTTTATAAAATGACAGAATGGAGCGGTTCAAATCCAGCGGTGGCTCTCAGAAGAAGCGCTGGGTAGCTCCCATGACCACCAGAGGGCAGTGATGCCCCCCTTAAAATGACAGAACAACTGGGGGGGGGGAGAATAATGCTTTAAATGGCTGCTGCTAGTTTCCATGGAAGAATAAAATTGGTAGCTTTATTCCTTCAAACACTGAAGGTGAAAGAGACATTTCACAGCATATTCCATCTGTTTATTTGTCTGTCATGTGATCTTATTTGATGGAAGTCAGCTGTTTGTAGAAAAGATTAATCCTCAATCTAGGGAAGGATAAGAAACCTACATGGGCACCAGGAATAAGTGTGGCATTTACATAATCTGGTGTCAGCTTGAGATTATTAAGTGTGGAGTTTAGCCTGGTATTCAGGTCACTGTGTGCTAGCCTCATGTGGAGGCACAAGGGAGGGAAATAGCTCACTGGGGCAGGATATGCTCACTCCCTCTGAGACATTCCTGTGGATAGGCCACGGGAGCTATGCTTTTAGAGCCAGGGCACTGAAGGAGCTGAAGGAGCCAAGTGGGGATGCACACCAGCACTGAGATGCTTCCATCACCACTGCATCCCCTAGACCTCCCACCCACTGGCCTCTGATCTTTCTGCGTTGTGTCATTGCATGTGTTACATAAGTCAGAATAGGAATTTACAGACTGATATGGAGCATATGGGCTAATATCAGATTTATGGACCTAATCTGGACTGGCCCAGGATGTTTTCTTAATATGCAATTGTGCTTTATATAACGCTCTTTCCTGTACATACATGAGTGTCTATGAATTTGTTTTTTCTAATCAACCCAAACTAACACAACCTGTCGTGTGAACTCTGGCACTGAGAGGGAAGCAAAACAAATATTTTCTCAGAGAACGTCTAAAATTTGTGAGACAAAAAAATAAATAAATAAGCTAGGATCACAGGATACAAGCCAGCAATAGGCTAGTTTTAGACTTTCTTCATAAATGGCCAAAGCAGGAAGCTACCAGAAGTTCAAGCCACATTTAGAAGAGGACTGTAAATGAGGGCATAATTGCTGATGTCCTATGGGTCTTGGATGAAAGCAGAGAATATGAGAAAAATGTTTTTCATGTGATTTATTGATTGTGCAGAGGCAATAATGGATTTCATAGATCATAGCAAATTATATTATTTCAAATATCGAGCATCCCAGAATACTTCATTGTGGTCATATGGAAAGAATACCTAGACCAAGAGGTGATTGTTCAAACAAAACAAGAGTCTATTGTGTGATTTTAACTTTGGAAAGATATGCACCAGAGATGTATTATTTCACCACATTCACTCAATCTGTGTGTTTAGCAAATACTCCTAGAAGGTGAACAATATGTAAAAGAAGATGGAATGAAGATTGGAGGAAGGTTCATGAACAAACGGACACCCACAGATTTCACCCCTTGCTTGCAGAGAGAAAAGATGACTTGAAGAATAGTTCATGAAGGTGAAAGATGTCAGATGCCAGTGATTACTATAATTTGATATAAAACAAAAATACAACAATAAACTGCATCATGATTCATGAGAGACAATGGAAATTGTCAAGCATTTCATTGGCTTGAGGCCACAATTAATAATGTCCATAGGAGAAACAGGCAAGAAATTACAAAATGAATATAAGTGAGAATAATGGTTTTCCTGTACCCATCAATGGTAATTTCAATCACCTAGTTTACATGCGAAAGCTGGACAGTGAATAAAGAAGAACAAAGAAGAATTGAAGACTGAATTATGGAAGAATGTTGTGTTAGTCCAAGTTGACAAGAGAAATTCACAGATACTCATATGTGTGTAAATAAAGAACTTGATATCAAAGAGGAATTGTATATTAAGAAAACATCCCAGCACAGTCCACATCTAGTTCACAAGTCTAATATTACCCCATATGTCCCATTCAAGTCTATAAATTCCTCTTCAGACTCATGCAACACTTGTAATGACACAGTATGCAGGAAGATGTCAGTCTAGTAGGGAAAATTCTTGTGGCTGCTGTAGCAATGGAACATCTCAGCACTGGCGTGGGTCTCCAAATGCCTCCCATGCTCCAAGACTCTGGTCCATCAGACTTGTGATGGACCATGTGACTTGTCATGTCTGCACCATGGCAAGTCTGGTCCATGTGACTTGTCACCAGAAAAATGAAGCAGAGATTGTATGTCTGCCCTCCAGTTAGCTATTTATCTCCTTTGAGCCTCTAAATGAAGCTGAAATCTAACAGACAAGCTAGACTCCATCCCTTTTCAAGTCGACAGGAGATTATGTAACCAGCACAAACATTGGTTATGAACTACGAGCATGAACTTCCAGAAGAACTAATCTGTCCTGGGGTCTAGATGGTGATACTTAGAAGCAAGGATGATGTGACTTCATATCACATATTTTAACATGTTGCTTGGAGGAGTCAGTTCTCGGAGGATAAAATCATGCTTGGTAAAATAGAGTCAGTGACAAAAAGGGAGGTGTTAAGATAAATTTGCACAGTGGTTGCAGCAATGTTCCCCATCATAGCAATTATTGGGATTTCAGGGGCAGTGAACTAGTAATGTGATTCTTCTATCCAATTCCTCTATCAACAAATGTCTTGAATGGTCTGGTAAACAAGATGGTAGAAGATACTGATATGGATGCAAATGTGAGTAATTGTGAAGAGGATTCGCTGGAATTCCATCCTGCTGTGTACAAAATAAGTCCTCTAAGAAGCAGGAAGAGGAATCTAATCACCTGCAATAGCCAGAGTGGGTCATATCCTCTGAACCTAAGATCCCTGTGTAGCGGCCCAGATGACAACTATACCATCAAAGAAGCAGGAGTAGAACTAGGAGCCAGAGCATGGTACAGAGTGAGGTACTTCCCAACCCACAGAGCAAGTTAGGTTTTAGTGTCTTCACATTGAAGCTAAATGCAATCGGGTGCCAAGAACACTGAATTCACAAAGTTGGGTTTGCTGACCCATACAGCTGGAGGGGTTTTCCTCATGGTTGAGGCCTACAGTGGAGTTGTATGCCCTTTTGTATACTATTGGCAGACCTGAAAGAACTTTGTAACCTCTCCTGATAAACAAATCAAGCTGAACCATTTCTCATTGGCATTACAACTTGTTACCTTCCCTAAGAAACCCTTTGAACATGATTTTTGTTTGCGAGTTCCGTGTGGCCATTGAAACAAATATTAGAACCTAGAGAAATAAAATAAAGAAAATTAAGACATGACAATGGTGATGGATGAGGATTCGGCAGTGTTTCTTTCAGCTGTACATGGGATCAGAACTAGCAGTCTAAGTCAGAACTAATCTTAACAACAATAAGCAGCAAGTTTCGATCTGCTACTATCTGAAGCTTGAAAAAACATTAGGTTGGAACTGACTCAATAGAACCTAACAGCAATGTCAATGAAGTCCTTTTCAGCTAAATCACTTTCTGTTGGATTTGATTAGGTAAGTTCAGTAAATTGTCAGGATACATTAAGGAAATACAGTGACTCTCACCTGAAAGATACCCTCATCATGGAGGCCTTTTGTGACCTCTTTTTCTACAGTAGCTCCCTGACATGTGAACCTTGTTTTTCTTTATTTTACTCTGTTTTGTAATCATTACAACACTCACTACTATCTGGACTTTACATAATTGGCAGGATTCAGTATAAATTAAAATTGGAATTCTTGGTTAAAGGGACTATAAATTTCAAACTGATGATAATAGAGAATTAAACGATGGTCCTTCAATGCATGGGGTCTGTGTGACCATATCGGTCTCAAGGTTTGGAGACCGCCTTTGAGTCTGAAATTATTCATTGCTGTACAGTTAGCTTTGAGTTACAGTGAATCTTTGGATGGAATAGAACTGTTCCAAATTTTTTGAGGCTATAAATCTTGCAATAGGCATATTGTGTCTTTTTTCAACAGAGCAGCTGGTGAGTTCAAACCCCCGACCTTCTGACTATAACCCAGCCTTAACCCATTAAATCAATAGTCTAAAATGATCTTATTCCACTTTTATGTGATTCCTACCTCCTCCTTAAAATGCTGACTCCATGGAAGCAGAGATCATGTCTGTCTTATCCGTAAGATCTGATGAGGTGCCATTAAATTGACTGTAAATCTGAGAAACCCCATGGAACAGAAGAGCACTGCCGCATAAGATTAGATCTGTCTAGGCAGTGATCTCTAAGGGCATTGATTTCCAGTTCATTCACCCCACAGATTTTCTGGGTGAGCTCAAATCATCAACATTTTAGTTCTCAGGTGAGCACTTACCTCTTGTGTCCCAGGTTCCCTTCCTAGCAGCTAAAGGAAAAGATAAAGGATCAGGAAGACCTAGCATCCTAATAAACTTTTGTAGAAGAAAATATGGCTTTAGATTGGAGGCACATTTCGGAGACTTTTATAAAGGGGTTGGACAAAATTCCTCCATGTAATGATACAGTGGTTCCATATCTAGCACACATTAAATCCAAGAGATGATGATTCCTTGTGTGTGCGTGTTTAAATTAAAAACCAACACTGACCATTTTGAATAGTTGAATAGCTCTAATTATCATCCTGATGGTGTGCTTATTGACTGAATGGACCAGAAAGAGTCAATTATCCACAACTCCTTAAGGCTCTCCTTTCCTGGTTGTGTTTGAGATTCTGTAAGAGCAGACAATTTTAAAACCATACCCGCTCATTCCAATCAGTACTTATTTTATGACGTAAAGGCCTTCATTCTCCTTCCCTGCCAATCTTACTTCTTTCAAAATCATCAAATGAACTTTTATGAAGGGAGAGAAAGGACATGGCGGAAGGGAGTAAGAGGTTAATTTCAGCCATTGTTTCTCTGACATGGCACTATGCCACCGAGTGTAATACCTTCATCAGATGGAATTCAAAACTTTAAGGAAAAAGAATTATGGCCTTTCAGATACTCAGAATACCTTTTGAGTTATATGTGAAAAAGATAATTGAAGAGTTTGGATTGTTCTTTGAGAACATGTAAGAAGGTAGTTTGAATGCAATCAAACAGTGTTTTAAATAATAGGAGTTAGATTTTCAATAGTGCCACACAATGCGCACTTCTAAAAGAAAGAAAAAAATAGTCTTGCGAGGGAAAATTTGAAGTCTTTCCCTGGAAACATTCTCATACAGTTTCATAAATGTAGATTAGTCACCTGAAGTCTAGAAAACCACATTGGTATTAGTGATTACACGGTAAAATGTGGGACACACTCAGAACCTAGGACCCCTGCCAGGGAGACAGTGACCTTCTGTTGGGTTTCTGAGCCTGTACATCTTGTTGGGAGCAGATGGCCTCATTTTTGTCCTGCCAAACGGCAGAGATCTTTGGATGTTGACCTTGTCATTAGCAGTGTAAAACTTACCACAAAGTTCCCCTAGGCTTCCTTGGGGCAAACTCCTAACAAAATATAGTCACTCTTATAACGTATTCACTTGATGTCATGGTCAACCAAGTACATCAAGCAAATAAGCAAACAAATGCATTGTCGTCAAGTCTGTCTCCTGGTGCCCCTGTCATTCAAGGTAGAACTGCCCCATGCAGGTTTCTGAAACCGTAATGTTTATAGGCAGTAGAAAGCAGTGTATTTAAATGCCATCTAATTCCATCTTCCTGCAGAGCCTCAGAGGCAAGTATGTACCTAATTGACAAGCTCGAGGGATTTAATACAGTCACAAGATCACAGAATGAGAGACAAGAGAGAGAGAGAGAGAGAGAGAGAGAGAGAGAGAGAGAACTATACAGCCACTGTCAGCTGAATCTGGAACAACCTGTACTATGGGTCCGGTGACTTGCATCACATGTTGTGTGGTCATGGACAGTTGCTATTGAGTGGATTGGCTCCTGGTCAGCCAGGTGGACAGAGTAGAACTGTTTGCTCTGTGGGGGTTTCAAGTCTGAAGTCTATTTAAGAAGCCTAAGCTCAGGCCTGTCTTGTGAGGTGTGTCAAAACAGGCTGCCAATTCTTTGGCTAGAGGTCAAGTGCTCAACAACTTGTGCCTCTAGGAACCTCATCAAAGATCAAACTCACTTTCATCTAGTCCGGCAGTTTTCAACCTGTAGGTCACCATCCCTTCAGGGATTGAATGACTCTTTCACAGGGGACGCCCAATTCATAATGGGAGCAAAATTGCAGTGATGAAGTAGCAATTAAAATAATTTTATGGCTGGGGTGGGGTGGGTGACCACAACATGAGGAACTGTATTAAAGGGTGGCAGCAATAGGAAAGTTGAGAACCTTCTGGTTGATTTCTTTTCATAGCAGCCCTTCAGGACAGGGTAGAACTGTCCCTATAAGTTTCTGAGCCTATAACACTTTATAGGTTTAGAAAGCTGGGTGTTTTCCCTGTGGTACAACTGATAGTCTTGAACTGCTGAACTTGCTGTTAGCAGCCCAACGTATAACCACTATGCAACCAGGTTTCCTGAGATTGCTCTCGAGGCAACGCAAAAGGAAGGCCTATACAATCAGTCATGGAAACCTATAGGGAGCAGCCAGTCTGCTCTGACATGCATGGTTTTCAGGAGTCAGAATGAAGCTGCTGCCCTTCTCCCAGCTTCAGGGTCTTCCTCTGTAAAATGGCAGCATTGCTTAAGTGATTTCAAGGGTCTCTTCCCTGCGGGATCAGTGGTTCATTATACACTATTTTTTTTTAGCTGTTGGGAGAACATTTTCAAAACCCACACTCTGGGCTGAGCCCCGGTGGCGTAGTTGTTGTGCACGGGACTGCGGCCTACTGGGACGGAGGTTCAATTCCAGCAGTGGGGCTGGGCCTCCTACTCCCACCACCGGAAAGCAATGATGCCAAAAAAAAACCCAAAAAACCACACTCTGTTCCTCAGGGATTCTTTGCTGGTGGAGTGTTGTGTGTTACTTGCCTGAAGTCCTTGGTTCATTTAAATAGTAAAAAAGTGACCAGATTTTAAGTGGGACACCATTGACCGGGGAAAAGGGGGTGTTCTTGATTAAAAATGTGTTCTATATGGAGCAACGAAAATGTTCATAGAATGCAAAAATAGTATTGTGATATATTTATTTAATTTTAAAACACTGTGGGATATTATTAAATTGTTAAGAAGCAGGATATCTGGTCACTTTATTTTAGAGCAACATTTTTAATGTAGCACAAAGAGGCACTCTCAACTTTGCCACCTTGATGGTAATGGGGTCTGACCACCTAAGGTCTTTCCTCCAATCCCAGACGACATATACACCCTTTCAACTTGGCAACATATTGTTGCAATGTTGAATAATGAAAAAAATACAGTATTTTACAAATGTTTGCAAAATGTTGTTTCCACTTCAGCCTTAATGATTTCAAAGATGACCACAGAGTGAGTGACATTACATTATATCCTACCACACTTTACAGAAAGGAAACAAAGTGTGCTTTGGCTACTCCAGTTGAGACAGAGAAGATAATATCGATGAACATTCTTTTTTTTTTTTTTACAAAAGCTGACAGAAAGAGGTCACCATTCTTTGGGAAATAGCATGCCTGTACTAGTTTGGGGATGCTTCCTGTAATCAGTGGTCATTATAAAAGGAATAATTGTATATGTCACAAGTCTTTCTTTTCACCTCTACATTTTCAGGAAAAGGATGTTTTTATACACTTATCCTTGGGGATTTCACTCTGTATGTTTTACTCTGTGCCCCAATGGATTATGTGGATTTGAAAAGAGAGGTTTTCCTGTTTGGTGTTTAATTTTTAATCTGTTGCAGGTCTCTTTCATGGGAAGTGCACCTTGTGGTGATTTGGGGGTTTAATAGCATATTTCTTTTTTACAGCTTCTCTCTCTCTCTCTCTCTCTCTCTCTCTCTCTCTCTCTCTCCAGACACATACAAACAGAGACTTCAAAAAGTTCATGAGCAAATTTGATCACTGTTTAATTCCATGTTTCCATGACTTTACACACCTCCCTAGTGTGTGCGCATGTGCGTAGGTGGTGTATGCTTACAAGTATGCATGCCCACACACATATCCCTCAATACAGAAGCATTTCTCATATGTGGTAGGAAGAAGGAAAACCTCACAGATATGTGTATTTCCTCCTGTTTCATGGAGTAAAATTGCACCCCCTCATTCTCAGCCCGAATGTAAGTCACGGAACAGCATCACCCTGTTCCTTCATCACAGCAGCTGCTCCGGGCCTCGTTGTACCTTGCAACTGCCGCCCTCATGCTTAGGAGTTGAGTGTGCCGCCCACTGTGCCACTAGGGCTCCCCATTTGCAGCTTTAGTCAGGTTAGTTTCTTTTCACTTTGTCATTTTGTCTCGTGGTATCCTAACCACCGGATCTCTCACTGTTCTTTCGATTAGAGGCTGTGAGTTCCATGAGAGTGGAAGCGAGTCTGTCTTCATCTGTGAATTCCCAGTGCTTTGCCCAAATATCTTACTTTTCTCTGCAAGGAAAGGAAGGGAGGAGAGAGGAGAGAAAAGGGAGAGAAAGAATGTATCTTGGAATTTCTAGCCATGGTTACTAAGACAAAATAAATGTTGAATGAGGTTCAGATGAGTTTATGGATGAGTGCCATGGACTTTCAGAGACAGCGAGCTCCTGTGTCCACAGTGATCACCAGCTTGCAAATGTCCATGCGATCTCCTAAAATTCTGCCCCATGTTCATAAGGCTACTCAAGTTTTATCTGTATGTGAATAATTTTTCATCATCACTGGTGCAAAGTTGTCCGAATTTGTGATGGGATCATATGTGAGGGCTGCTTTGTTGTGTGGTAGGCATGTGTGCTTCAAACATTGCCTTTGGGAAAAGAGGAACCTGGGGAGCATCCAACTGAACTTGGTCATGTGACTAGAAAATATGAGCAATGAATGACAAGGAGACACATCACTTTTCCTTTGAAAAAAATCTGTTTGGAAGTATCTTATTTTTAATGTACATTTACATCTGCCTATGAGTTCAAATCACAGAACCACCTTTCATTTAATACAATTTCTGCCTATGATTTACAACAAAGCTATGCATTGAATTTCCAATGTCCATTACTGAAATACCAAATGGATAAAATGCATATTTCAGTGTATTGATTTGTGCCAGTAACCTCTGGTTTGGAAGTCTGCTTCATTTATCTAAACAATGGATGTTGTCTTTAAAGAAATTTAACATTTATTGAATTTGTATAAGGTTTATTAGTGAACTTTAACTGTAATTCTCATTGTGTTGTATTAGCTCACAGATGTATTTGACAATAGATTTTTAAAAAATAAATTTCCTATTTCCCTCTTGCAGGTAACAAAAGACAAGAATGAGGTCAAGACATAACATTTCAATCATGCAGATATTTTAAAATACAATCTCTGGTTTGGAACCAATATTGGATGGATGTTTACTTTTCCTCTTTAGCTTAACTATATCCTACATACCCAAAGTTAAATATTATAAATCTTAGATTTTTTAAAAATCCAGAATATGAGCTTACATATGGAATAAAACCATTGAGATCCAGTCATCCGGCAAATTTGAAAATCAACAGCTTCCTGGTACTTTATTTAATATTGAGAGCCATCAGTCCAGGATATTTCCATTACTTCTTAGAATGCAGATTTTTGCTGGCGGCACCTACTGATTCTCCCTTGGCTTGGGTCTCTTTCCTACCAGGAAATGCAGTTTTTAGGGTGTAAGAGCCTCTTCGGGGAAGAGTCTGTCCATGGAATGGTTGTCCTTCATGTGCTCTTCATTTTCTCTTTCGTCTTACCTCTCTCTTTTGAATTCACTTCTTACTTCCTGCCCAATCTAACGTTAGGCTTGAATCTGCTTACAACTGTTTATTTCGAGTTTTACATTTTTTTATTTCTCTAAATAATTGCTGATCACTTGATTTAGTAGAAGATTTCCCCATAGACTTAGGGGGCCGCGTCCCTGGAAAGTAATCAAAAGAGAATAATTTTGTCTTCATAAAGTAATGGGTGTCAGTGAACCCAAACCAGAAAGGGAGGTGGAAAGAACATCAGAGCTAACTTCAGGGCATCTCTGCTGAACTTGTAGACTATAAAAAGATGCTTACTTATGGATTAGTGACTACAAAAGCATTTACCTATGTGGGTAATAACATTGTGAATGAGAAATGTACAACAAGTAATTGTTCTCACATGGGCTATGTATGTAGAGGATGGACCAGTCATCCAAACACAGCAAGGAGTTACTACATGTGTTACATTTTTATCATACTACTTTCCTATAAATGCTTAGCAAACCATCCCAGGAGCTAGAATGTGTAAAGAAAAACAAGGCATCAAATGTGAAGGAAGATTTGTTAACCCAAAGTTAGCTAGTGATACAACCTTCACATAGTGATATACAGTGAAGAAGGTCAAAATGACTCGAATCATGCACTGATGAAGATTACAGACTGCTATGTCACCTTAATATAAAGAACATAGAATTTCTTACACATGCACCAAAAAGCAACGTCATGGTAAACAGAATATATTGAGATTGTCAAAGATTTCCTTTGACTATTTAGATCCAAAATGAATGCCTATAGAAGCAACACTCAGTAAATTAAATGCCCTGTATTATATTGGGAAAATCTACTGCAAAATATAGTTTTATGGTTTTGAAATTAAAGCTGTGATACTGAAAGCAATTTTGTTTCAGCCAACTCACATGCACGTGAAACATAGGTAATTAGTAAAGTATACCAAAAGACAGTTGGTGCATTTGAATTATGGTGTTAGTGGAAGATATTGAAACTCCTCTCACCTACAAGAAGAATAAACAAATCTGTCTTCAAAGAAATATAGTAAGAATGCTGCTTAGCAGCAAGAATGGTCAGAACTTTGTCTTATGCATTGTATCAAGATAGTTCAGTCCTGGAAAAGAACAGCATGGCTGGTTTAAATGGAGGGGCAGTGAAAAAGAGGAAGATTGACACAGTGACTGCAACAATTAGCTCAAACATAATAACTGTTGTGATGATGTTATGGGACAAGGCAGGGTTGAGTTCTGTTGTAGAAAGGGTTGCTGTAAGTTGGAAATGGCCACATGGCAGCTAACCATGTTAACAGTGGTGATAAAGTAATTAAGCATTCCAGGATCAGCTGAAAGGTAGATAGCTTGAACACATCAAATTACACTGGGGAAGCTCTATTCTTTCCTGAAAAGTTGATTCTCTGAATTTGAATTATCTCAATGACAATGGGTTTTGATTTAATGTGTTTTGGCATACCTTGAGTCATGTCAAAATGTCTCTAACAAGTGAGACATGATTCCAATACTAGGAAAGTTCTGCCACATAGAAAGAAAAAATCTTAAAGGAACAAGAGAGTGAAAGTATAGTTATTTGAAGACTCATTTTGTACCAGAAATGGTAAGGAATTAATTATGTCACCTTTCTTTTTTTTTCTCCCTTAAACTTATCAAACATCCATTTTACACATTACACAGCTAGCTAAAATGAAACACTATAAAGTTAATCTTATTAAAAAGCAAACAAACAACACTGTTTAAAATCCCAAACTGTTATTTTTAATATTCAACCAATTAGGTTATTTTTAAATATTTTATCAAAGTATTGACAATGAAATGAATGGAAATTGATGAAAGTAATTATGTCTTTTCTTAACTGAAATGTATACTCAAATTGAAAGTAGTCTCAAGTTTAAATAGTATTATGACATTCTAGGACTATGAATCAACAAGCAATGGAAGTATGAATCTCAAGAAGGTATTTGTAAATTCAATATATACATTT
This sequence comes from Nesogale talazaci, assembly GCA_004026705.1. Taxonomy (NCBI): domain Eukaryota; kingdom Metazoa; phylum Chordata; class Mammalia; order Afrosoricida; family Tenrecidae; genus Nesogale; species Nesogale talazaci. The sequence goes on from PVJH01012220.1 coordinate 12,462, forward strand.
TAGAATCATAGATGGGCTATATGGTTTGGAAAAATTTCTTGTCATACTTGTAATTTCTTAACTGTTTTCCCAAAAATGGTGTTTCCTTTGGATTATAATTTGTGTGTTTAGTTGAGTGCAGTACCCAGATGATCTGACATTTTAAGAAAAGGCTACCTAATTTGCAAATAGAACCATTTCATTTGCCATAAAAATGTAACGAGAGCTATCAGAAATGCTTCAGTCAGCACACTGATACAATACATTGTGCATACTTTTCTTTTTTCTACCAAAGGAGAATGGTGGGACAACCTTGCTTAATTGGACACATTATTAAGAAGCTTCAAGTTCCTAAAGAAAAATAGGATGCTTGGTAAAGTAGCATTGTCAGTGCAATACAGGAGGATAGAAAGATGGGGTTCCACAGGGGTTCCCACAGCAGAATCAAACAGCATCCAACATAGATACTACTAGGTGAAGGACAGAGATGTGGGCAGTGTTTAATGCTGTTAACTGAGCATAGAGACTGACTCCATAGCACGAGGAACAGTAACACCTGGTAATGTTTCCCTCACACTTTCTTGATTGTCTACTCCACACATCATTTACCATCCTTCTTACCCTAAAACCATTCATGACAAAGTCTTTGTTTGATTTTACTTATCACCATGTAAATGTTTCCTTATGTGTATCCTCGTTATGAAAGACAAAAATTATAGGCGTGAAATATTATAAAATGAAAAAAAGATTTAAAAATTAATTTACAACTAACATTTATTTATTGTTTATTTGTGCCAACAACTGGGCAAAGTTTATATGGACTAGGTATTTTTTTTAATGTGACAACCCTATGAGAAGCGTTCTGATTCCTCAGTTTTTCAGTTGAACAAATACAGAATTGGGGTCCAGTGAAGATAAGTAACTTCTTCAAGACTACAGTGGAAATAAATAGTAGAACTAGCATTTGAGTTAGGTTTCTACTCTCCAAGGCTCATATTCTAAATCACTATACCAATTTTCAATAAAAATAGATTGGGTTTATTTTAGAAATTTAAAGTAAGACAAAAATTCTTCATATATTATCATCTAGAAATAATCATTTTTATTTTGATAAATATTTAGTCTTTGTATATTTGATACAAATACTGTCTCTGAGTCTTTATTGAACAAAATTGTGTATTATTGAAGACTATGTAAAGTATGTTTATAGAACCAAGATTCAAAATTCCATTAGAGTGGAAACAATCTAAATATCAGAAAATAGCAAACAAATTAGTCATTGTCTACACATACATCAGAAGCCTACACAGCCATGAAAATGAGCACAGTAATAGGCAGCATATGTTGACTTTACTAAGGTGATATTGAGCAAAGAATCCAGACATGTTATCACACACACCCTATGATTCGTTTGTTTAGATTTCAAAAGCAGGTAGACCAATATCTGGTGTTATAAGTCTAGGAAATATGAGAATGTATGAAATGTAGTAAATATATTAGGTAAAATAGTGCTTCAACAAGAACACAAAATCACTTTTTTTCTGTGTGTGAAAGAGTAAAGAAAATATTGGGTCTGCAATTTTAAATTAGAATGTTATAGAAGTGACAAAATTAGAATAAAACAGAAGAATGACTAATTATAGGATACAAATATAGATGAAGAATCCAACTGAAGTTAGAAAATAAAATTTAGCAAAGCAATTTTGTTGAAATAAACACACCATGGCTGCAATAATAGTCTGACACATAGCAGCCACGTAACGACAGTGTAAGACATCCGGGTTTGCTTCTGTTTGGCACAGAGTCACTTTGAGTCAAATTCTGAACCCTCGTAATTTCTGAGGGTGAGGGAAATCAGAGTAAAGGAAGAGGACGGAAGAGACATTAGAAGCATTTTCGGCAAACAAAGGGAAAAGAAGGGTGGATGGAGGGCTGCCTCTGAGCAAATAGTCACTGCACTCTGAGCAAGCTGAGTCTATGACATGATTAATCACTCTTTCCTAAAGCAGTCTTTTATAGCAGATAATGATAATTTCTGTCTCCTCATGGGAATACTGAGGTCTAGAGAAGTTACATAATTTTCCAATTTTCCTATTGAATCAAATCTAGTCTTTCAGCTTCAGAACTCAAATTCTTAATGTTAGACTAGAGAAAAAGGAGAATGCCTTTTTCATTGAAGTCAATATGAAAATAGGAGAAAATATGTTTAATCACTAAAGTTTATTTAATCAAAGATGATTAATTAAGGCTAAAATCATATGCTTAATTGTCATTAAATTGGCCTGAGACTTCAACTGCCACAGATAAGGAAAGGTTGCATGTAAGATACGGGGGGAGGGGGATTTTGACATGGAAAAGAGATGGTTCATATGGATATTTTTTCAAAGTCGTTGGTAACTAATTCTCTGTGCTCTTGTTATTAAAAAAAACATGAACATTTTTCACCACCACCCCTGCTATACCCTCCAAATATGCTCCAGTCACTTATTGACTCCTCTCTTATGCCTCTAGTTTATCTTCTTCAAGTCTATTACTTGACTCATGCTCTCAAAGAATCACAACATCCTTAATTCCAGAAGTATTACAGAAACTCAGAAATGTGTAAAATTCCACTGCTTCATATATTACTTTGGAACTATGGGAGAGCATGAGAACAAGAGGAAGCTAGGCAAGATCAACACATTTGATAAAAACCAAGAGTAAATGTTGTAAGCAAAAAGCAATCTGGTTTTAGTGAAGAGACAAATGTCTATGGAAGCTACAACAGGTTTTACTCAAAATAGCACTGAAGATAGACCAAAAGAAAGGAAAACAAAACAAAACCTCTATGGAAAAGACATAGAAAGCAGAGGGTAATTCTAACATGACTAATGGAACTAACATGACTTTGGTGTGTTACCATTCACCTTGAAATCTTAGTTTTACTAATAATTTGCATCAATTTAGTTTATGTATGTAGATAGAAATAAAAGGAAAATTTCCTTTAGCCTTTCATTTTGTGTGCTTTTATCCAAAGAATTATTTTTTTAATGCTAGAGGACTAGTAGAAAAGTTGCTATTTTTAAGGGAAAATAGATTAAACTTGGTGAGAAATATGCAAAGCTGTCATCTATGCAGTGTATTAGCAAATTACAGATTATGTCAAGAAAGAGATGAGACAAGGGCCAAACACCGTTCCCAAAGGTTCCAGAAAAATTGTTTTCAATTGTGAGAGCTAGGCCCAGATGGAGGCCATGATGAGATGGAAGGAACGCCCATGAGATTCCACACCTAGCTCTCCCCAGAGTGACGGGACACAAAGTCAATTTTGCAGCATCCCCATTAAAATGTTCCTAATAGCATATTTGTTTATGGCGTTTTGTTTATAAAGCATTTGCTGTAGCACTACATTGCTTCTGACATTTGTTTCCAAGTGCTTCTTGCATATTTCCTTTAGTATTAAATGGTTCCTAGTGATAGTCTTGATTTCCACATTGTCTCTTTTTTCAAATTAAATCACAATATTGGGGCCTCATACAACTCTTTGTTTTCCATACAACTCTTATCACAATCAATACCTACATCAATTGTATGCAGACCACATTTGCACATTTGATGCCATCATCATTCTTGAAATATCCTCCTTCTAAATTAGACCCCCGGTATCAGCTCCCCATATTTTCCCTCCCCCCCCCCCACGACCCCTTAATAAATTACAAATTGTCATTATTTTTCATATCATCCACTGTCGGATATGTCCCTTTCCCCACTCCCCTGTTGTCCATACCCCAGGGAGGAAGTGATATGTAGATCCTTGTCATTGGTTCCCTCTTTGTACTATACATTGTCTTTTATTGACTTTTGGTTTACATTCCTTTTCTGACTATCGCATCCATGATGATGAGTAGAACTCAAAGAACCCAAGAATCCATATTCTTAACTGTCTTCTGAGAGAAGGCATTGACATTTCTATAGCAATTAGTTATAAATTGCCTACAAAGAGAAATAAAGTAGATAGACTAGATTAAGTTGCCACTATATTGAAAATGTAATCTATGTTTGTTTTCCTGTTGTTCCTGATCTATATGGTTCAAGGAGTGTCAATACGATACTTTGTTTTCCTACTCTGTGATCTATGGATTTGTGTTTTAGAAGAACAGAGAGAAAATGAAAGAATGAATGTGGTTGTATGTTCTGTGAAATTTGTATTGGCTAGAATAATAATATCCTGGTGAAACTGGCAATCATGGTATCAATGCAAATCTAGAACTAAAGGGAAAGACTTAACTGTAGTGTATTTAAATCATCACAGTACCTACAACAGAGATGGCATCAAGCAGGGGCTTGGAAAAGATGTAATACAGTCCTACCTCCATGGTTCTTTCTTGTTAGTTGCACTTTCAGTGTGGAAAGTCCCTGGGCTCAGTGTTCCTCCCCGCTGCTCTTCACTTCTGTATGCAGACACTGCCTTTACATTCTTTCTCTGTGGCTGTTAGTCCCCATAGTTCTCTCCAGCTTCAGATCTCCAGTGGGCTCCATATTTTTATGACTGACTTCTCTCCTGACATCCGGAGTCACACATTAGCACCACCACCAAGCTAAAATAGAACCAAATCTGATCATGTCGTAAGCTTCTTTTTCTCCTCTACTCGCCTTCCTTATTTCAGTAATACTACCAACACTCTCTCAGTTATTAAACACCAACTCAATAATAATTCTTTATCTTTTTCCATTCACAGCTCGCTTAGCCCTTCTAATTTCTCCCACTCTAAATGGATTTTGATTCAAATAATTAACAGCCCTTACCACAAAAAATGGCAAAATTAATCCCCCAGCCTCCATCCCTGCCTTTGCTTACATTTTATCACAGAGTGGTCACAAGAATGTTTTAAACAAACAAACAAACAAAAACCCCAGCATATCCCTCTACTACTTAGAACCTCTAAAGATATTCCATATCCTCAGATTATAATTGAAACGTGTCAGCAGTTGTCTACCATAAATCTGGCACCCATCTACCTCTCAAGCCTTTATCTCTGACCGTCTTTTTTTTTCCTTTTTACTAACCTATGATTACAACATCATTCTGTTTCTTAAATATGAGGAGTTTCCCAAAGTCCAAGTATTAACACTTTCTTCTTTGTAATGTCTTTCCTTCTTTTGCACAGTTGGCTCAATCTCTTCCTTAGACATGATAGTCCTGTTCCTCTAAGGCACATCTCGTGTAATTCACATCTCTAATTAGTATCTAAATGTATAAATCATGTATGGACTTTCTCTCCCCGATCTCTCACATTATAAAATTTTAAGTAGGAACCAAGGCCAATGGTCACCACTATACCCCTCATGTCCAGCACAGTGCATAGCATATAATCCAACCAAAAGCAAACCCACTGCCACTGAATTTATCCTGATTCATATTGTTGAATGTGGATTTAAAAATATTATTGAATGATTAATGACTATTTTAATCCATAAACTGTTCATTAATGTGACCGAAAGCTACCTACAAATAAGTGCAATTCTAATCTATATCCCAAATCTTTAAAGAAATGGAAAGTTAATCATCAACTTCATTTGGAGAGAAAGGGGTTCACAATAAGTGAGGATCTGCTCAGAAAAAGAACAGAGTATAGGCCTTGCATTACCCAACATCAAAACATATTTACAGTCACAATTGTCAAAACAGCCTGGTTAAAAAAAGCATAGTCTGGTACTGGAATGATGGATATAGATCTGTGGAACAGGATAGAAAAATCTAGTAATGAAAACATCCACCAAGAGGCAACTTATTATCGACAAGGACCAAAACACATTAAATGAAAAAGAGACGTTGAATATTATGCTGGAAAAAATGGATCTCCATCTGCAGAAGAATGAAAAAGGACCCAAACCCATCCCATGCACAAAAATTAACTCAGGGTGGAAAAAACTAAATGTAGACTCCAGAGTTATCAGTGTCCTCAATTAGTAACTTGGGACAAACTTAAAGGTCCTGTTGCAGGGCATGCAGGGATTACCAAATCAAATAAACAAAGCACCTGTAATGGAAGACAAAATAAATCATTAGGACTGTTAAAAATGAAACACTGGGGGCTGAGCCCCGGTGGCGTAGTGGTTGTGCGTGGGACTGCAGCCCACTGGGATGGAGGTTCAATTCCAGGTCCACAGAGCAAAGGCTGGGCCTCCTACTCCCACCACCAGAGGGCACTGAAGCCCAAAACACCAAAAAAAAAGAAAAAGGAACACTGATGCACATTAGAATATTTTATAAGAGTAAAATGAGAGTCTATAAATTGGGAAATATTCTTTAGCAATGACAGGACAGACAGTGGTCGGGTTACTAAATGAACTGGGAATTGAAATACCATATTACTCATCAATAAATTTGCTGTGAACATACCCCAAGTAAGAGACAACATAAACAGATGTATGTTTTCTTATGTTCATTTCAGTGCAGTTCACCATGGCAAGAATCTGGAAACATCCCAAATACCCATGAGTAGAAGAATAGGTAAATAATCTTGAAGCACAAATACAGTGGGATACTATAAATCCTTAAAAAAAACAGCTATGAAACACCTCCTGACATGGATGGACATGAAAATGATTATGCTGAGTGGTTAGTCAAGTCAAATAGACAAAGTAGTACCTCACTTCTGTAAGAATAAACAGCTAGACAGACGCAGCCTTCTCTCAGATCATGTAACCAGTCTTCCAAGCACTGAGGAAGAGAGCATGCCTAGTGCCCATGACACATATATCACTCTTTCTGTGCACATATTGAAAACCTCTTTGGAAAAAGAGACCTCACTATAGCAGGAATCAGTTATCAAGAACCATGAGACAGAGAAGACCATTCGGTGGCAACCATACAATATTGTAAAACCATCACCCTCAATAAGCAGACACTCCTGCAAGAGTGAGGATTGAGCCTGGAAATTCAAGTCAAGATGTAGGCCAGGGTTGGAATTGTACATCTCCAAGAAGGTGAGTATACTTCTGTGAATGGGAAACCAGATGGAAATAAGTAGATAAGTAGACTGGTAAATGATAGGTGATAGATAATAGATAGATATTTATATGTATATAGTCTACTGAAAAAAAAATATATATATATATTAGTGAAGCAGGAAGTTTGAAATTGTGTTAAAATGTGTATTTTTATGTGTTTTATTTATTACTTAAATTGTGTTGAAATGAGTATATTTTGAAGATGATGTGATTTCAAAAAGATCTATAACATTTCTGCTCTTACTTTGTGCAAATTATTCAGGATATGATAATGGCAACCAGTCAACCATTATATAGTATTAAGCAAACAGCAAAGTATTGAGTTTAAACTAAAGAAGAGTTATTTCATTTTAAATAGATTTATTGGCATATACTTCACATCACATATAATATAATCATTCAATTACTTAATAATAAGAGTTATGCGATCAATTTCAAAACATTCTCTTCTCATACTCATTGGTATAGTTCAGGTCTGTATAAAAATATAAATACAAAGCCAACTGTGTTAGTCCGGGTAGACTAGAGAAACAAATTCATAAGCACACATATGGATATAAGGGAACAGTTATATACAAGAGGAATAGAACATTGACAAAGCATCCCAACCCAGTCCAGTCCAAGATCTTAGGTCCAATATTATTCCATATGCCCAAAACCAGACTAAAAAGTCTTCTTCAGACTCATAAGGCATGTGCAATGACACCAGGACAATTGCAGGCCAGTGGGTGCAGAGTCTTGTGTATCCAGCAACAGTAGAAACATCCCAGCGCTGGCGGGGGTCTCCCCATGGCTCCTTATTTTGTGGGTTCAGGGTCCATCAGCACAGGTCTCGCTGTCACATTTCCTGGCTTCAGAGGTTTGGTTCCATCAGGGTAAACCCATGTGGCTTCTCCTCTGCCTCCTCCAGGACTCAGGGACTATCATTCCGCCATCTTGTCTTGTCAGTTGAGCATCCCAAAGGACTGAGTTTTGTGTCTTGAAAGTAGAGCGTCTCCAAGCAACTGAGTTCATAGTCTCTCACCTCCACACTGGGGGGAGGGGGAGAGGGAAGTACATGAGATTTCCCAGAATTCTCAGAAAAAGTCATGCCCACACAGAGGTGTCATTGGCTATCTCCATATTGACTCAACCCCTACATGCCCAATCATGAAATTGTCACCAAAGTATATGACCGCCACACCAACTCTCTATATAAGGTTTCTGCTGGGTCCCACTGGATCCATTTCACCCTTAGCACCTTTATACAGCAGAATCAAGCACTGTCTAGACCCGTGCCACCTGCCTTGCTGTGCTGTGTGGGACCCCTTGCTTCAGCAGGTGTTAATCCATCTCATACAAGGTCTTCCCCCACCTTTTTTTTTTTTTTTCAGTGTTCTAGTTTACCAAGTCTGATGTCTTTTTCCTGAGACTGGTTTATCCTGTAACATTTCCAGAACATGTGGGACAAAGTTGTATCTCCCTTTTTTCTAAGGAACATACTGGCTGTACTGACAAATGTGTTTGTTTTTCGAACATACCATAATACTTTCAATATTCTTTGGCAATAAAATAATAATTCAAAACCATCGATTCTTTGATCAGCTTAATTCAGGGCCAAACTTCCATATATATATGAGGCGTTGAAAAAATAGCGTGGTGTGGATCAGGGACACCTTAGTCCTCAGAGTGACCTCTTGTTTTCTCACTCTTTAGAGAATTCTTTTGCAGCAGATTTGGCCAATGCATTATGCCCTTTGATTTATTGACCGCTGCTTCCCTGAGCATCGATTGTGCAGCCAAGCTTCAAACTTTTCTCTCTTCATCATGATTTTCTTCATTGATCCAGCTTTGTAGATTTTCTTTTTACAGATTTGTAATCCATACTGAAGGCTGTGTTCCTTGATCTTAATCAGTAAATATTTCAAATCTTCCACACTTTGAAGTCCTCAGGCAAGGGGTTCTCAGGGCCATTGAAACCCAATGACAATACTTAGTGAACCTTGGTTTTCTTGCTAAGTGTCGTCCTCTTTCTCTGCCTATTCTGCCTATTCTGTGGTTATTTTATAATCGAGAAGTGATCAGGATTATGGTCGGTCCAGCCCACAGTGTATAACCTCATTAATGTTCCAAACACAAGTGCCTGTTTACAAACAAGGTCATGTTTGTAAGTATAACAGTGAGGATTACAGCAGACATTTTCTGGGACAAAATTCAATTAATAATAGATAATTAGTCTAAAACATCATGATGGTAGCTGGTTAATGTCTACTAATGTGGTTGTGATAATCTATTATTCATATCTCTTTAATCATTGTGGTGAGCATAATGAATATTTAATTGCATACTCAAAAATATTAAAGGAATTCCTTGGGTAGAGTAGTTGCTTAGTTTAAAAGGAAACATCCAAAAAACACTGTACAACTGTGACAAAGGCAACAAATAAAATTTTTTAAATCTTTCTATACATGATTTATTACTGGGCTTGATTTTCAAAGTATATAATTTTTGTCATTGGAATTGAAGGGGAGCAGAAAAAATCCTAGCTAATTAAAAATGGCATTTTCCTCTCAAAAGGATAATTTTGATGTTTAATAGTCAACATGAATATGCTTGTAGTACTATGTAGAAAAATATTTTTAAATAGTACATATTAAGTAATTAAAAATTCAATATATACACACAACACTTTGCCCCTGTTTTGTGTATAATTTTAGGTACAATAAAGAATATACCCTATAAATGAACTAATTTCAGAATGTATCTAATATAATAATCTAAGACTACAAGAAATATAGATTGATGGAAAATATGGTCTTGGTAGTAGAACTTAGATAGGAGTTCTCAGGGTAGGATTCTGCAAACATCAACAATATTGAGATGCTTCAACAAATGGATTGTGTTAATCTGGGTAAACTGTAGAAACAAATTCATAGACACACATATGGATAAAAGGGTACAGTTTATATACAAGAGGAATAGGACATTAAGAAAACATCCCAACCCAGTTCAGTACAAAGTCATAAGTCTGATATTAGCCCAGATGCCCAGATTCCAGTCTATAACATCTCCTTCCAACTCATGAAGTCACAGGCCAATGGGTACAGAGTCCCGGTGCTGGCAGGGGTCTCCCCATAGATCCTCGTTTCCAGGACTCAGGGTTCATCAACCGCATCCAGTGGTGTTAGAGGCAACTCAGCACTGGCAGGGATCTCCACATGGCTTCGCCACCTTCAGAGGTCTGGTTCTATCAGGGCAAGGCCATGTGGCTTCTCCTCTGGCTCCTCCAGCTTCTCGGACGCTGCCATCCAGTGTTGTCCGTAATTCATCATCTCTGAGACTAATACCCAACAACTGGGAAGATAACCTCTCATCTCCATGAGGGAAATATCATGAGATTTCCCAGAAGTCTCAGGAAAAAGCCATGCCCACACGGACACCTCATTGGCTACTCTGGCTATCTCCAGATTAACAGGCTAGACACCACACCTAGATCTCAATCATGAAATTTACATAAGTACATGATTGCCACATGGATCTAACACCTGAGATAATTACTTGTATATATCAAAAAATTTTAAGACCGCTCCCTAGCCATAAAATTGGAAGAAATAGATATCCGTGCCCATTCCAAAGAAGGAGTATTGAGGACAATGCAAATATCATTGAATAAATTATATATTTAATATTATATAAAGGTAGTGCATCTTTATTCAATGTCACTATTCTTATTTAATGAATATAAGGAGTCCTGGTGGCAAATTGATTTCACGTTGGGCACTCAACTGCAAGGTCAGCAATTCAAAACCACCAACCACTTTGCCAGAGAAAGACAAGGTTTTCTCCTTCTGAAAAAGTGTTATAGTATCCTTAGTGGGACAAAAGGAAAATAAAAGGAAACAGAGGAAAGAACTAGGAGGAAAAGGACATTTATAGAGATAACAATGCAGGCACATACATATGTAATATATGTAGAATGATAGGGATATAGGTCTATGCACATGTATTTAAATGTTAGGTATTACAGTAGCATACAGGCATTGAGTCATTGATTGGGTATTCCCTCAATGCAAGAACACTTTGTTCAATAACCTGGCATTCTGTGAGGCTCACCCTCCCAACATGATTGGTGACGACAAAATGTGCGCATAAGCAAATGTGGTGAAGAAAGCTGATAGTGCTGAGCTATCAGAATTATAGCATTTGGAGTCTTAAAAGCTTGAAGATAAACAAGCATCTGTCTACCTTGGAAACAGCAAAGCCCACATGGAAGAAGCACACCAGCCTGTAGGATCACGAGGTGTCAACAAGAACAGAAGACCCCAAACAAACAATCGATGTGAATAAGGCAAGGGTGGGAGAAGCAGAGCCCATCTATAGACAGTTGTATATCCCTCACAGAAGGGTCACCAAGAAGGGACACACCAGCCCTAGTACAGTATAACTTCAACTAAACATAAAACATTCCTCCAGTTCTTTAATGCTCCCCCACCCTTAGATCATGACCCAGTTCTACCTTACAATTCCAGCTAGGCTAGAACATGTATATGGGTAAAGATAAGAGCTCTCAACACAGGGAATTCAGAATATATAAACCTCTAAGGAAAAATGATGGGGGTTGTGATACTGCATTGTGCTTGCTTTGGCAGCACATATACTAAAATTTGTGATATTGTGAGGTTAGGGGGAAGGTGTGGGAGAAAGAGAGAAACCAATCGCAATGATTGAAGTATAAGCCCCACCCCCAGTGATGAAAAACAGAAACACAGGTGAAAAGAGACAGTGGATGGTATAAGATATGAAAATAATAATAATTTGCCAAGAGTTCATTAGGGTGAGAGGGGGAGGCAGGTGGGAAAAAATGAGGAGTTGATACCAAGAGCTCAAGTAGAAAGTAAATGCTTTGAAAAGGATGATGGCAGCATATATACAAATGTGTTTGACACAATGTGGTTACAGATTGTTATAAGATCAGAGCTCCCAATAAAATGATTTTAACAAAAGAATTATAGTCTCAGACACTCAGAGACTCACAAAAGTAGTCCCACCCTGTGGAGAAACTGTTTTATTATTCAATCAGTATGCTGAGCAAATGATATGAGAAACAAACTATGAAGAGAAAGATGTCATTAGGGATAGAGGAAGATTCTTTGACTACTTGTGAAATGCAGATGACATACTATTGATTGCTAAAAACACAGACGATTCAAAGCACTTACTGAAGTCTATCAAAGTATGTCAAAGAATTTTCTGTGTGAGTTAATACCTCAAAATTCAAAATAAATCCCCAAATTGAACCAGTGAGCAACATCATGATATTCAAAGAAACTACTGAAGTTACCAAAGTTTGCTTTTAACTTGGACACCTATGGAAGCAGGTAATTTTTAAAAATCAAAGAATTTCTTTATGTTTGGCAGAATCATGGCAAAAATCTGTTAAGGATAACTTTTATTTTAAAGAGTTCACGTTAAGTTCTAAAATGTACATGCCACAAGCCGCGGTATTTTCAATTGCTCCATGTGCTTGTGAAAGTTGGATAATGAATAAGGAAGCGTATGTATGCACTTGAATTATAGTGTTGACGACGAATATTAAATATACAATAGACTACAAAATGTGTGTAATGTGTTTCAAGAGAAAGAGAGAAAGATGGGGCTTTATGATGCTGTAAAAAGATGAAATCTTAGAAATCCACTGGGATTCTAAGGGACAGGCATATTCTATTCTATAGGGTCACGATGGATCAGAATTGACTGGATCATAGTGAGTTCATGTAGTCTTAGAAGTAGTGTCAGAAGACTTCTTAGAAATGAGGATGGTATGACTTTGTTTCTTATACCTTTAACAGGTTATTAGAAGGACCTAATCCCTGGATAAAGGTATCATACTTGTTAATTAAGTGAAAGGTTAGTGAAAATGAGCAAGACTCTCAATGGATTGACACAGGGATAGCATCAAAGACCTCAAACATGGAAAAGAACAAGAGAATAGTGCAGGACCAAAAGTTTTTCATTCTATGATACTATGAGTTCACCATGAGGCAGAACTTATTGTAATAACAAGAACAAAAGCACTAACACTTTGATTCTTTTCAAGTCATATACAAGCTTTAGAATGCTAGAATTTCAGCCTCTCACCCCCAGCATTTTACTTATCCTATTACCCAATGTGTTAGTTCAGGTAGTCTAGAGAAGTAATTACATAGAAACTCACATGTATATAAAGAAGAGGTCAATATACAAGAGCAATTGAACATTGAGAAAACATCCCAAACCAGTCCAATCCAAGGTCATAAGTCCAATATGAACCCATATTCCTGATAGCAATTTATAAAGTCCTCCTCACACTCATGAAGTCAATGCAATGACATCAAATGCAGAATGATCACAGGCCAGTGGGTAGAAAGTGTAATAGTGTAAGTCTAATAGTGTAAGTGTAATAGTGTAATAGTCTAATAGTGTAAGCATCTTAGTGCAGGCAGGAGTATCTGGCTGCATTAGGTTAGGTCCATGTGCTTTCTCCTCAGCGATGTCTCCCAAGGAGCCAACCTTGTCAGTCAATTGTCTCCAAGGAAGTGAGTGAGATAGATAGTATCTCCTGCCTCTAAGAAGGAAGTAGCAGATTCCCGAGAATTCTTAGGAGAAGGCCATGCCTACACAGAGCTCTCACAGGCTATATTCAAATTGACACGCTAGACTCCACCCATACTCTCTTAATCCTCAAATTGACACCAGAATACCATATCCAGTATTTTTTATTTTCTTTGCTTTATTGACCCCCAAAGTTGACTACTCATATTACTATATTGCCATATTTGTATTTAGTAAATGATTTACTGTTATATTTACTTATATATGTCTATCAATTCCTTTAATCACCATTTCTTACATCTTTCATTTTTATTTCATGCTAAAGCACATTCTTTACAATTTTCTTTAGGAAAGCATGTACTGTTAGCTCATTTGAAAATATTTCAACCTTTATTAATGTTATTGTATAGCTTGCAGAAGACAATGGGCACTGTCTCAGAATTTTTAGACATTCTTCTGCCTTAAAGCTTTTAATACTCTCATCAAATAGTTTGTCGCCTTAATTTGCTCACATTTAGATACATATTTCATTTCATGAATAGTTTTAAGTTTTCATTATCATGCCTCTTTGGAATCATTTAATTGTATTTATCCTTCCCAGGACTCATTTAGCTTCCTGCAGAGAGAGATGTAATTTTATATAGCTAGCCATCCGCCTCCATCTCCATAACAAATTATTTAACATATGTGATAATAAAATTCCTGATACACTTTCATATAATAAACACTATGACTTGCATCAATTTCAAGTCATAGTGACCCCATGGGACAGAAAAGAACTGACCCACAGGATTTTCTAGTCTGTCAACTCTATAGGAAAAGATTACCAGACACTTCTCCCACAGAGCCACTGCCAATCCTTCAATTAAAAACTGAATGCTTAAGTATTTCACCACCAAGATATCTTTATCTTAAGGTAACTTTTCTCCATTTTCTTTCTGACTCCTATGACATCATCTTACCTTGTTCATCATATCATTTGCACTCTTAACAACATTATACACATGCCTGTAGCTCTTTCTTCTCAATAAGTCTTTTTGTACTCGTAGTCAGTGCCATGGAATTGAGGCCACTTCATAGTAACTGTCTAGGTCAGACAGAACTGCCGCAGTGATTTTCTGAGACTGGAACTTGTGATAGGAGTAGAACGTCTTTCCATAGCAGTATTTGTCATGACTCTTGAGTTACTTAATTTGAATATATTTCTATTTCTAACGCTTACAATGGATAGCGATGTAAAATGCCCATTTCCTTTTGATGGCGTCAGGTTAACTTCATTTGTTTTCTTGTTCGTTGTTTGCATTTTATAGTTCCAAACTTATGTAGTTGATGCCATTATCTCCCTCCCTTTGGTGCTTCTAATACTGCTGTGAGTTTTTCTCTCTCCCTCGCAAGATTCTCTGTGTGTTTTATAGTTTGTGGACTTAGTCCTGTTTAGCAGAGCTTCACAGTTGCAATCTCCGAATGCCCTCTGTGGAAGGTGTTCCCTTCCAGGGTCATTTGAAGATTGATGGTCCTAGGTAACAACCAAGCAATCTTTTTTCTTTAAACGTTCCTTAGGGATTTCTCTGTCCTTACAGACAGTGTAATTTCAAATCCCAAACATGTGTGAAAGAGTTTCAGAGAGATTTTATCTCTTGTCCTTCAAAGCCCAAGCTACTTCTTTCCTGAAATACATCAATGTACCCGAGGAACTCAAATGCCAGGGAGTACCTATTACTCTGTGTATCATTTTTTTCTCTTCAACTTTGTACACTAGCACTGACCTTACTTTCTCTAAGCTTTGCATTGCAGAGGATATCTGTGATAATCCATGTGATACACGTTTTTATCATATGCAACGCTTTATTTTTGATAGAAATAGACCTATTTTAGCATTAAACTTTGTTAGCCCTGTAAGTGAACTTACTAAAAGCATACTTATATTTACAGCTGAAATTAGGATTTCCTTACGTTTTAAAAGAAAAAGTGTAAACTTTAGTACTTACTCTTTCTTCGTTAAACACAAAGACTGCTCTTGGTTTTTGGTTCAAGGGCTATTTGTGGAATGTGCATAGGAGCCCTGGTGGCAGTGGATTACACATTGGCCTGCTAACCACTGGGTTGGTGGTTCAAAAGCACTAGCCACTCCAAGAGAAAGATGAAACTTTAATATCCCATAGAGTTAGCCTCACCAGTTCACAAAGACACTTCTCCCCTGTCCTACAGAAATGCTCTATGTTCAGATCACCTTGATGTCAGTGAGGTTTCGTGTGTGTGTGTGTGTGTGTGTTTAACAAATGGAAGTTATATGGTAAACCCTTCTGCCTATAGCCATACACTGTCTTCTACTTCAGTTCCAGTCTCTAATTCTCCATGATTGAAATGAGAAATATGGGCTGAAAAAGGCATGTCAAAAGAAAAAAGAAAGTCAAAGCAATTAATATGTATTTCCTCTCACTTCTTACATGTTGAATTCTATATGTGTTTGTGTGTATGTTGAATAGAGTGTTATATGTACATGTATGTGTTTCAGTAATAATATTGGAACTTAAAAGGATGTGCTTGCCAAAACATTTTTTTAATTTCCAGAGTAGACACCTATTTGCATTTCCTTTCATAATTTCTTCTATAATGGATTCTATGAGAAAATACAAAAAAAGTTGGCTTTTTCCTACCACCTGCCTTGTACAGATAGGGAAGAAAATAATACAAATTTAATTTATTCCTCATTTTACTTCTAACAAATTATATGATCACAATATTGGAATTATATCCAACTTAATATTCTGTTCTTGCATTCAAATACCAACTTTGCTTCTATAGAAAATAGACACAATTTATATAAATTAGATGACCAAATATGAGAATGTAGGTGGCTAATTCTAAATGTTATTTGAATAAATTTGCATCTGAAAAGCCTTCAGATATTTGTTCAGAGAACATTTCTATAGGTGCATGTACTATGCATAAACGTCTCGATTTCAGATGACCTATTTCAGTACCCATGCCAGCATCTCAAATGAAAATTTTAGCATTTCGAATGTCTTTATTGTTTCTCTTGTAGTTGTTTGTCCACTTAGTGAATTATCTGTTTTATGTAAAAAATATCCATGTTAAAAAGAATATCCAGATTTTATGAGTGCCATTATCAAACACTGATCAACAGACACAGGAAAAAAATAGCATATTCTGAAAAAGAAAAATAGTTGGCAAAAAATAGAAAAAATACAAAATTTGGGGATAATAAAGGTAATGAATAAGAAGCATGAAGTAGAAATCATTGAGAATATTGAATGACATCAGGTTTTGCTTGATCTTGTTATTTTATATGTCTTTTACCAGAATGAACATCTCCATTAGTTGTCCCTGAGACAGATATTTTCTCTCCTTGGACTTTCTTCCCATTGTGCCACTGTCATTTAACTTGTGGTTCCCCTTTTAGAGAAGAAGACTACCAGTAGATTGATGGCTAACAGTTCTTGCCAATCCATCTTTACACTACCTCTGAGGTATAGCTGGTTACCTGGGGTGTCTAACCAGAGTCTTGCTTGCATCGGCCAGCTTCTCCAGAGAAGACAGATGTAGCAGTCAGCTACCTAACATCTACTCAATAAATATATTGTATTTAAGTAAATATTGACTGTGTAAGTTAGAAAAGGAAACTGTAAGAATGCATAGTCTTGGAAAACCTAATGACAGAAGCAAAAATCTCTTTGCCATAGAGTCAATTCTGACTTATAGCAACACTGGAGGAAAGAAGAAGATTGTCCCTAAGGGGTTGACAGTCTATAACTCTGTACTAGTCGAAAGCATCGTCTCTTCCCCATGGGATGCCAGGTGTTCTTGAACTGCTGACTGTGGTAAGCAGCCCAAAGTGCAACCCACTCTGCCACTGGGGTCCCTCTTGGAAACCCTCGGCAGCAGTTCTCCTGGGTCCTAGAGGGTCACTAGGACTCACAATGGATTCAGCAGTGAGTTCTTGCACAAATGTGCAAGCCTGTATATATGTAACGTATTCTTATATTTTGATTACTCATCTACCAGCTCATAGTCCCCCAAATCAGTAGGTAAAATAAGTTACAGATTGTGTGGCTTTTATTGTTATTTAAGAAGTCAAAATTATCTAACTAATATATTTAGGTGTTAATGTTTCTAGTTAAAAATTCAGTGATATATTTTATTACTGTTTTTAAAATTCTATTATAAGGCTTTCTACCCAAAACAGTATGGGGACATTGAGTATTATATATGTAAGGGTCCTCTGACAATCTAGTTGTAGACACAAAGGGTCAACAAAATGTAAATCACTGTCGACTATGTTGCTCTACCAGCCTTCTTTGTGGTATAGGACGTACAAGTTGGGCTGTTAACCATAAGATGAACAGTTGGAAATGACTGACTGCTCCCAGAGAGAAAGATGGACTTTATACTCCCCTAAAGGGTTAAAATGCCAGAAACATGCAAGGGCAGATCTCGCCTGTCCTACAGAGTTTCTGTGAATCCATATCAGTTTGGTGGCAGTGAGAAGAAAATCTACTCTAAGATCATCGTTGAACAAAATTACCAAAACAAAGCAAAGTTCCGTTTTCTGTAATTGCATGCTAGACCCATGTTCTTCAAAAGAGGGGATTTTAATGGAGAACACAAAAATTCAGAAGCTAGATTTGAAATATTGCATTACAGAGTAAGGTAACAAGAACCTATTAAAATTCTCCCTCTACATTAAGAAAGCACTGGTCTGAAAGCTGGTGGCGTAGTGGTTGTGCACGGGACTGCGGCCCTCTGGCTTGGTGGTTCAAAGTCAGCAGCAGCTCTCCACGAGCAAGGCTAGGCCTCCCCCTCCCACCAGGGGATAGTGATGCCCACAAAAAAATTAAGAAAGCATTGTTTTTCATTTTTAATTTTCATGTTGGCATATTTTAATGCCATGCTTAAATGTTTATTATTTTGTTTGATGATAGAGACTTTTAGAGGTAGACTATTTTGCTTTCACCTCAGAGGCTCAGGTGTACACATCAGGGACTGCTACATCTGTCCCTCATGGAAAGTTTCTCTTCTGTGGAGATGGAATAGTTTTCAACAGAACTTCCAAACTAAGAAAGGTTGAGTGATCACTTCAAAGATCAGCCAATAAGTCACAATAATCCAGTCCACAAGAGACTATGACACTGTTAATGAGACCAGCATGCTAGCTTTTTGTTCTGTAGCACATATGGTTGCCATGAGTCAATAGTCAAGTCAAAGGGAGGTAATAACAAAAATGCAATAATGATTTCTCCTGAAGTTATGACACTACCTGAAATTCTTTAAGGAAATGGTCAAAGAGATTCTCATCTCATAATCACATGAGACCAATAAAATAAACCCTGGTCTAAGTAATTGCATGGAATTTACTTATATGTCCAAAAGCAGAGGGGAATTTGGGATGAAGAAAGTCTGCAGTCGATGTGCATGGCTTCGGGTAGTCTTGCCATCTGACTCCTTCCAAGATAGATCCTTTTGACGGTCCATAATTCTTTCAATATTCCTCACCAGCCCCACAATCCAACTGTATCTGTTCTTATTTGCTCTTCTCTTTCAATGTTGGAATTCCCCATGCATATTAGACAATTTGGGATATTATTCATGATGAGTCCATCTATTGCTTGAAAGTTTAAGGTGTGTTTGCATAACCATGTGAAATGCAACTGCACAGGAACATGCAACACACCCACGTATGAGAGATGCCTGATAGCGCTATTGGATGAGCTTGGTCAGCAGTTCAAATTCAACAGCCACCGTATGGGAGGAAGGTGAAGCTACCTGCTTCAGAAAAGATTTACACGTTCCAGCCTCTGAAATATACATAGGGTTTCTACATGTCAGAATTAACTCAATGGCAGTGGACATAATGTTTTCTCCAGCAGTTTAGCGTAGATAGGCTAATGTGCTGAACATTTAGGTGAAAAAGCAGGAAACCTGCAAATGTGAAAAATGAATAGATTCCAGGCATGCATTCGTATTTTCCATACAAAATATAATTGATTGCTTCTCTACTGGAAGGAAAAAATATGAAGGGAACCCTGAGGAAGAGCAGAGTAATCCCTATGGATGTCAAGAGAGACAGGGTGGTCATCAAACTGATGGACAAGAATGCTTAGGACTTTTGAAAACAGGGCATATGTATGGTTGGGGAAATAATGTTTTTACAGAGAAAGCGAGGTAGACAAGGTGGTAAAGAAGATAAAAGAGAGGGTGTGCATAAGAACACACTTGAGTAAAAGTATAATAAGAAGTAATTGGTGATTTTGAAAAGATCGAGGGGTGTGCGCTGTAGCGTCACCTTGCAGAAAGCAATTTGGTATTTGTAGAAGATGCACCTCAATAAGGCAGTTGAGAAGGAGGTGGCAAGAACACAGGGAACTGCCGGAGGACTCATAATGACAAACTCTCAATAATATGATGTCATAAGCTACCAAGGTTTCCTGATAGACCAATATGAGCCCCACACAGGGAGGCTCAGAGGAGCTTCCTGGTTGGTGACCATACATGAAAATTAGCTCGATGCTCTTTGAGACAATAAAAGTTTCTCATTGGGATCCTTCCTAGATCTCTCCTTATGCCTCTTTGCTTGGATTCTTTTGGAGTTGTAATAAATCTGTGGTACAGTTTCTGTTCATTTTACTCATTTTTCCTGAAAAAGTACTGAGTAGATAGGGACCAATAAAACCAACAGAGGCTAACGACTGCTACCTAATTAGTTAGGACTGAAGGGCAGTGTCCTTCTCACTTGTCAGTTCTAAATTAGTGTTTTCTGCCTGAGCTGAGAAAGACAGAGAGAATGTATTTATGCCACGTTAGATAAGGGTGAAGTGCAAAATGAGTAGGAGATCAATTGCCATGAAGCAGGGTTCACATCTATGTAGCTAGTTCAAGCACAGCCTTGACAGTGTGATTTTTCCATAGTGCCTCTCCTTTATTGCAGAGTACAATGGAGAAGTGTGAGAGGTGGTCTTAGAAAGGATGAGATTGAGCAATGTGCTACATTTGTTAGCTTATCAAACACCAAAGACCAAACTCACTGTCATTGAATGGATGCCAATTCACAACAACTGAGGGACTGGGTAAAATTCTCTGTGTGAATTCCTGAGAATGTGATTTTTACTGAAGTAGAAATCGCTACCTTTCTCCCACTCATTAGCTTCTAGACAACATATAGCTATAAGTGAAATAGATTTTTTAATTAGATAAGGAAGTGCAGAGTGGCATTATTAAAATTGTTTAGGATAAATTTTCCAAGATTATTGGTTCCAGTTCCTAGATTGGTTTACACAGGGGACTCTACCTTTGTCTAACTTTAATTTGCATGTCATAGGAAAGCATAGTTTTAATATGTATATGCTAATTATGCAAATAGGAATGTTTAAGAAAGAACCAATGACCTAAGATAGCCTTTCAATTGTTGTAATGGACACTTCTTTCTAAAAAAAAAAATACTGAGCTCTCATAAGGTATATTCATTTTGTATTTAATCTTGCTATTATAGATCTACTCCTAGCACACATTGAAAAAAGAAATTTGGGGGTACTTTTTATGATAATCCATTTTTGTTGTTTCAGATGATGGTGCCTATCAATTAATTGAACAACTGTGGTGAGTTTATTTTCCTATTCTCACATCTACATGGAAAAATATTTCTTTTTGAGACACAACATGATTTGTTTTGCCCATGAAATGTTTGGTTAAGTTTGTTGGAAAAGTTTTCCTTTGGCAATCATTAGGAATTATAGAATTTGTCTTTTCTCCTTTTGTATTTCAAGTAAAATTAAGAATTTGGTTTTCCATGAGATATATGTCAACAGAACTGTCTGTCGCACAGATGCTTAACTGACTCTAACTACAACAATCTCTCAACCAATTAGAAAAGTAATTTCTTGTTGTTAGTCACTGCTTCACTAGTACAGTAGTACTTTATAGCATTATATATTGACAGTAAATAATTATGTTGCTTTGTCTAATATTATTACAAGGAAAGAAATAAAACATCTATATGCCTTAACTTCCATACAATTAAGGACTTGACTGCTAAGCAAATGATAGGTGATTCCAACATGAGTTGTCTTAGAAGACCGGTGTTTCTTTTTCTGAACGTCACAGCTTTGACACATCTTTTGAGGTTGGAACTGACTCTATGGGAAATAACAACAAAATAATTTAGGATTATTCTGATCCTTAGGAGGAACTAATATGGTTGGATGTCGTTTATAGTTGGATGTAGTGAATAAATTGATAACCACCACCCCTCAAACCAAACCTCCCGGAAATTGAATCAATTTCACCTCATGGTGACCCCACTTTGAATTTCAAAGGCTCTAAATCAGTGGTTCTCAACTTTCCTAATGCGGCAACCCTTTCATAGAGTTCCTCAGGCTTTGCTGACCCACAACCATAAAAGTATTATCATTGCTACTTCATAACTATAGTTTTTCTGTTATGAATCATCATGTAAATATCTGATATGCAAGATGTATTTTCATTGTTATAAATTGAACATAATTAAAGAATGGTGATTGATCACAAAAACAATATGTAATTATATATTGGGAAATATGTGTTTCTAATGACAAATCGATGAAATTTTGACTTGAAGCAAAATGGTGTAGGATGGGTAACAGTCTTTATGTAGAGTACTTGTATGTAGGCATATCTGTATGGGGGCAGACCTGCCTGGAGATGATAGAGGAGCAGGGTCTCTGTTCCTACAACCATCAGAAATATGTATTTTCCAATGATCTCAGGTGGCCCCGTGAAAGGGTTTGAGTCCCAAAGGGATCGGGACCCACAGGTTGGAAGAGTTGTTCTCAATCTTTATGAGGCAGATAATCTTATCTGGGTAACCTTTAATTTGTATCTTGGCAGAATGAACTCAACACATATCTACTGTTGTTCTTTTCCAATAGTAAAACATCAGTATTATCAAACATGTGTTCCATATTTTTCCATAGACTCTGTCTTTATATTTACTTGATAGTTTACTAGTTCAGAGAAGATTGCTAGAATGTTCTCTGTTTCTTACTCAAGTACAGTAAAAGAACGAGTGCATTTATGTATTCATTAGCCCTCACCCATACCAGACTACTTGGAGGAGTTCAGAGATCATTTGCTAGGCAGATGCAAGACATGTTTTGGAAAAATATGAAGAGGGCTTAATAATGAGAAAGATGATGCCCCGTTGAAATTAGATCCTTGATGGAATGGCATCAAGAAAAGAAAATTTTGAAGAAAATAAATTGAAGTTGTGAATATTATGTATTAGGGATTTTCAAATTATATTGTACTGACTATTCATCTGGAAAATATTCTCTTCAAAGGGGAACAGGGTTCCTATTTGGTAATTCTGTGGAAGAGTTCCAGAATCTACAGTTCTATAACTTCACAGATGATATCAAAGCTGTAGGTGTAAGAACCCCGGGGTGGATAACAAGCTGTTTTAGAAAGCATTATTCCCTTTTGTCTCCACTTCAAAAATTTAAGTGAGACAAGATTTTTCCTTTTAATTTAACTTTGGTACTCATATCATTGCATAAAAATCAATTTTAAGCTTAAATAATGCCAAATTTTAAATTCAACCAAATGCAAAAAAAAACCTAATTCCTAATTAGATCTCCATACCTTCCCTCCTTCTCACCTACTTAATTTTAATTCAAAACATTTCAAGATAAGAAGATATCAAATGTTATTAAGGTTCCTTTTAGTATTACCATATATCCAAAGACAATGTACCACCTTGAATTAGTCTATTGTAAGCATGACTGTAAATAGACAAAAATCATCATCGGTATGTTTGTCTTTTGTATTGCAAGTGCACGAAAAAAATAATAAGATACTAATTTTTATTATATCCTATTTGACTTTATGAGTCTTATATACCCTAAATGAAGTTCGTTGAGATCCCAAGGAGATTAAGAAGAAGCTCTGGGCATTCTTAGATGATGTACATGAGACTGGCATGTGTGAATGTGAGAGCCAAGAAACCCTAGGTCAACAATTGAAAGGAAATGTGGATGATTTTCTAAACCTAGAATTTCCCGTAACCCTGGAAAATGCACTGGGAGTAAAATTTTCAAAAGGAATATCAGGCTTTCTGCTCATCCTCTCTTCTCTGTGGTGAGTATTTTCTCATCCAGATTGCATATTAGGGTGATAACAGGAGTTAGAAAAGGGGGAAAAGCCTTTGAACCCCACATCAGACCAATGAATTAAGAATTCCTCAACATAAAACTGCCATCCCAACTTGGATGCGTCAGCTCCCTTGTGATTCCTTTCACAAGATTCCTTTTACAGGATTGCTTTCTCCTTACTATAGATCTACAGGAAGGTAAATGATGGTGGTAGTTTTAAATCTACTTGGGTTACAAACAGGACTTCAATTGAATCTTGAATGTTGATTCCCAAAGCGTATTATATAAACCCAAGTCTGAAATATCAGATGGAAAAAGCACAGCAACCAAAAATATTTCTTGCTGTTATCAATGACCCATCTATAATGCATAGAAGCCTCTTAATATGAGCTTGTGCATAACATCGGATGCTGAGCATGGATTGTCCCAGTGGGCCTGTCCAGATGAGTTACCTAGAAAACAAGCAGACCACTTACCCAGAACATGATCCCTGTGGTCATCAATTTGCCAGGCCTTCTGTACCATACTGCCCTTGCTGAAGGCCAACAAGAATCCTGAGTGTCCAGCAAGCCCATAATGAAATAAAAGAGTTTTGCTTCACTGCTTTTCAGGCTCTTATTTTTTTTCTTCCAGGAGCTCCACAGAGAGAATCTGTCTTCAGGACTATAAATTTGGTTCTTTTTTCCCCTGCTCTAAATTTTCTCTATTTATTGCTTAAGAGTAGTAGAGATCAACAACCTGCTCCCATCATTTAGGGCCTAACTGCGTAGAAAATTGAGTGCACTCAATATGATTGCCACTCAAGGGTTATCCCTGTGAACTCAAGCCATCTTAAAATTTTGAAATCATCTCCAAAGCAGAAAGCAGAAAGAGGCGTGTGTGTAAAAGCATATCCCCCCATTTTTTAAAGCAGAGAATCAACTAGCAGCAGTGTTCTTGTCAGCTATGACTCCATGTAGAATCCATTCCCTTCCTCTACCAAGCGGCTCTTTTTTAATAGCCATTAAAAAGGGAGTCCAGGATATTATAAATAGATGAAAACTAACATCCTAATATATCAAACAAGGGTTTCTAAATTGCACCAACAAAATAATTGTTTGTGCAAACACAGAAGCACATGTACAGGATTCAGAGGTTGTATATGCAAAACAGATCGTTGTGAAATCAAATCGGTATCTTTGATTAAAATCATCATCTATGCAAATTCCTCTTTTGCTGGAACAGTCATGCTCTGCCACGTGCATGCATAATTGGCAACAGCTAACTTCAAGTAATTTGGGGAAATAAGTAGTTATATCTTATGGCTATTATATTTTACCTATTGGCCAGATATTATTTTATGTTCATCTTTGGAATTTCCAAGAATTATAACATAGTCATTTTAATTATTTTGTAATTTCATGTTTAAATATAATTTAAAACCAGAGCTATTTATAGTCTCTCATTTCAAAGATTGTTTTCGCCAATCCTCCTGGGGAAACACTGGTAATGCATAATATGTTTAGAATCATCTTCAATTTTGAAGCTTGTTTCTAAATGAGAAAGCAGACAACCAGTGGTTTATATGGAATATCTCTATTCAGAAATCTTCTTGAGCTTTTCTTTTGTTTATGTTGTGATACTTCTGAAAATGATCTGGATTTAAAAATTAATACATCAAAAGTAATCTTTTTTATTAAACACTGAACATATTCCTCATGATTTTCATCTCAGAAAGACTGTTTTATAATTTAACTGTTAAGCACCACCAATTGATAAGAAGCATCTCATATATTATATGTATTAGTAATAGGAATAACAGAAGAAACACATGCTTTCCATGTGCCAGGCTCCTTTATCTTATGTTCTGTGAGGATTTTATGATTTACTGTAGGTTAAAGTCACCAGCTCTCTGTCAGTGTGTTGTTCCACTATGGTGATTAAGTGTTTCTGTGGTGCTGGGAGTTACGCCACTGTTATTTAAAAAATGAACCAACAAAACTATAGAAATTTCATGTACTCAATTGAGTTTGTGCCCTAAGATAAACTGCAAAGAAAGCCCAGGGATTGAACATCTGAAAATTAGCCAGTGAAGACCTTGTGGGACACAGGAGAATGGTGTTTAATCTTGCTGCCTTTGAATCCATCATCAACAAAGATCATTTGCTGGAGAAAGGTGCTATGTTTGATGACACAGAGGCAAGAGAGGGTGAGGGCGCCCATGGTGAGGTGAATGAGCCCAAGTACTCGAACATTTGCGTACCCTGAGGAGGGGCCAAGACAGCAGCCATTTGTATTGTTATCACCATGAGTTGGAATGGTTTCAACACCAGCTATCTATGTTTATGTATGTGTATAACATTTATTCATCTATGTATCTCTCCATCTATCCATCCACATCCACTGTCCATCCAGCCATGCACCCAGCCATCCACCCAACCAGCCATCTAGCCTTCCACCCCTCTATCTATTTATCTGTCATATCTATCTATCTATCTATCTATCTATCTATCTATCTATCTATCTATCTATCTATCATCTATCTATCTACCTTCATATATCTATCTATCACCTATTTCTTCTGTGAAAGATGAATATACAGAGGAACATATTACATGACTCAATCAAGGTCACAGAGAAAGTACCTGGAAATTCTAGGAAATTCAAGACTGGGGAGGATTGAGGGTATTGCCCTTCCTAGAGCATTGCAAATTCTGTGTATGTTGCTCCTTTCTGGTCACTGTGATATGAAAAGCTGAAACTTCTCTTTAAATTCCCTCCTTTGCCTATCCTACAAAACAAAGAGAAAAACCTCAATATGTTTCACCATTCCACTCCCCCATCCTTCCTTTTAGGATTATGGTAATTTATACATCTAATGGGAGAGCCTGGAAAATCTAATCCTAGCTGTAAACAAACCAGGGCTTCCTGAAATTCCAGAGTGTTCAGTCCCATCACTATTGATAATGTTATTGTTAAGTGACATTCAGTTAGTTCTGACCCATAGCAACTCTATGCACCCCAGAAAGACACACTGCCCGGTCCTGCTTGGTACTCACAATTCTTTCACTGCTTGTGCTCATTGTTGTAGCCACTGTGTAAATCCATCTCATTGAGGGTATTTCTCCTTTTCTCTGCCCCTCCATTTTATAAAATATGATGTCCTTCTCCAGTGATCGATTTCTCCTGACAACATGTCCAAAATATGTAAAATGTAGTCTTATAATGCTTGTTTCTAAAGAGCCCTCTGCCCATACTTCAGAGACAGGCGTGTTTGTCCTTTTGACAGTTCAATATTTTTAATATTCTTTGCTATATTAAAACACATTTAAAAAACAATCATTGAACATTCTGGGATTTCAAGTTAGCACAATCTTAATTCTAACCCTTCAATGACTCCTTAATCTGATTTGGATTAAAATCCCAACTCCTCATTATTCCCTTCAGAATGTCCCATCATATGGCCTCCTCATGGAGCTGTCACACACGCCTTCCTCCTTTTGCCGTACAACCCATTGGCTGCCCAGCCCTTCCTGGAGCCTATAAGTGATTTGAAACCCAAGGTCTTCTGCACTGACTTTCTTGAGTTGGCACACATTTCTCCAAAACCGAGCGCAGCTTCTCCTGAAAACCTCCGGGCCTTGCAGCGATGCCACCCATCTCAATCATCTTTCCCCTTTCTGGCCCTTCCTATCCCACTCAGTGCTTTTTTTAAAATGTAATGATGATTTTATTTTTTTAAAAAAACACACATAGAAAATTATGTACCTATTTAAGAACATTTATATGTACAATTCACTAGTGTGGATTTTTTTCTTCAAGTTGTACCACCATACTCTTCCTCCTTTTCCAAATTATTCTTGACTTATTAGCATAAACTGATATCCCCTTAAGCTTTTTACCTAAGTATTCTAGCTGCTGTTGTCAACTTCTCATTTTACTGGAAGAACAATTTGATACATAGCTACCCTAACTGAATGTTTTGAACAAAGGTTTGAGGAAAGAATTCTGATTTGTTTTAAAAAGGGGGACACTTGGAACAGAATTTCAGATGTTCAAGGAATTCAGAATTTTTAGAGCCTGGAGGACTGGATGTACTCCAGGAATTATGGCACTGAAAACCTAAATCAAAAATGTCCCCACGATTGTCTTGAAATCTAATAATCATTTAGCTCAATTAGTTAAATATGTCTACCTTAAGTATTGCACTCTTAAAGAGTTAGCCATATGGGTTCAAAATGACAAACAAATGCTCCTGATCAAATTTTATTTTTCTCGCAGAGCACTTACTCACTGTACCAGTTCTAAATTAATTTCCCAGTTTAACTCCTTCTGCTAGAATGTGAGTTTTAAGAAGGCAGTGATTCTGCAATCTCCCCTGTTTCATGCACAACCCCCATTTTGGTAGTTGTCAGTTATTCTCCAGTTGAGTCCAACTCTTGACCACCACTTTTCTTCCAAGATTCTGCTGCGGGAAATCAACCAGCCAAACTTTATGTTAGAATATTTATTGCACTAATAACTGAGCAAATGAGAGAAACAAAAAGATAACTGCTGTAGAATTTGTTTTCTGAGGATTCTCTACTTAGCTGCTGTTAGCCTGGCTATA
Organism: Nesogale talazaci; assembly: GCA_004026705.1. NCBI lineage: Eukaryota > Metazoa > Chordata > Mammalia > Afrosoricida > Tenrecidae > Nesogale > Nesogale talazaci. The sequence continues at coordinate 40,734 of PVJH01012220.1, forward strand.
TGTTTGGTATAGCACAAAACAGTCTTCTTTCCAATATTAATAATGGTCAGAGAATTTGTCTTAAGGGTTTTTCAAGATAATAAATGTCATTTTACCGAAAACAAGCAATGGAAGGTGATCTGAATGCTATTCCAATTAAAGAAGAGTTGTTGGATAATGATAGTGAGGCTTTTACTATTTTATACAGCACAACAAAAGCAACACCTAACCATTCGGTGGCTTGTAATTTATTACTCCTATTTTATATAAGATCTACTTTAATCATATTGTTATAATGAAGTATTGCTATTTTGTATATTTCATATTTGAAGACACTGAGCACAGAGAATCCAGGTTACTGGACCCAAAGTTACAACGAAACTCACAGAGTCTATTTATTTGTTACTGAAATAAATGACATTTCCCACTGAGCTCTGTTGTTCAGTGCTATCTCTTCTTGATGGAACTGATTAGTGTCCCACTTTGATTTTCTTTTTTTTTTTTACCCAGAGGAGTGGCAATATTATTGCATCTCTCTACGCTCATTACCTTAGAAAGGCTGTTTTCATTTATTCTTCTCACGCGTCTCAGGAATCACTTTGAAGAGTTTCCCAAGTGCAGTAGCATCCACGTGCTGTATCCTGTCCTTGGCCTAGTACCTTGCATCACAGGAAGAGAAATGTTCCGTTTTATCATGTCTTCCGTGGCAATTTAGCCAGCCATGTTTTAGCTTTCGGGTTAAAATGCACTTTGGGAAACGTGTTTCTGTAAAACATTCTGTAGGAGAACCCAGCAGGCTCATTTTGCAATGATGCACACATTGAATCACTCACCTTTGTTATATCATCAGTGCCCGTGTCAAGCCTTCACCTTAAAATGATAGCTCAGTTGAGTTCAGCAGTCTAAGTTATGTCTGCGTATCAGAATAACTTTATTAATATATGTATCCAAAGTCACATGTATCAATTCCAAGTCACAGCAACCTACAGAATAAAGTAGAACAGCCATTATGGATTCGAAGGGGTACTCCTTAGGGAAGCAAGTTGCTATATTTTTAATATTCAATTTTTAAAACAAAGTAGCTTCTGGCTTTAAACCTCTGACTTTTTAGGATCACAGTCCAAAATTTTTACTACTGCACCCCTAGAATCTCTTCGTATCATATTGCGTAATATAGGTTATGCATTGCAGACATTTTTAATAATAGCAAACACTTTAACTTTCCAATGTATCTCCATAATACAATTTATGTTCACCTATTTAAAGCACATATGTGATAATTACAGAAAGTCTGTACTCTTGGTGTAAAAGGAGGAAAGATTAAATGTCCTTAAAACCTACATTTTAATTTCAAAAGGACTCACTTAATTAAAATCCAGAGGAAAAAAATAGCACCCTCGCCAAAATGAGACACTCTAGGCCTGAACACTGCTTCCAGTTGCTTAATAGAAACTCCCTCAACAAATCTGAAAAACCAACTTGACTTATTAAAATAATTCATCTTTGCTGGAAAGGATAAAGTCCCACCCCCTCCTTGTCTCTTGTACATCTCACACCTACAGAGGCTGAAAGCATTACATGAGCTGGAGCTGAAATGCATTCTTCCATCAATTGTCCTACCTGGAAGCCCTGTCTTGTCAATCCTGGAGAGGGTCTGGAAGTCATGGAACCCCTATCTTCCAGAGCACATGCTCTCACACTCAATGTTTGCAGGGCCTCTTGGTGTTGCATCTTGGTTATTTTTCAGCATAACTGTAGGGACATATGTTCCTGGAGGTCCAGTCTGCAGACTTTACCTTAAGAGTACTAGCCTTTCTCTCATTAGACGAGGGAGACTTTCTCTGACTAGGGTCTTAAGAGTCTATAGTATTCCCTTAGCACCCTTTGATGTCACAGCATTCTAAAGGGGGCAGCCAAATGTTCCTGAAGTTTCTGACCCAATCTTCTACCCTAACCTAGATCACAAACCCAACCCTCTTTGTGACTTGACCCTCATTCAGAATAGCTAATTTAGAAGTGATCACTAAGCATTCATTACAACATCCGGGCACACATAAATGAATTAGTTGCTTCTTGGATTTCAAAGAGTTCTGAATTGCTTTAGATGATTTTACTATGTAAATGAGTTGGCCTTCAACTTTTTCTCCTCCCCCCAATTTCCTTGCCATCGCCATTTTTTGTACAATTCATGTTACATAATCTTCTGAGTGAGTGCCCATGCTGACACCTCGCTGGTTCTAGTTAGAAGGAACACATTCTAGGTGAGAGACCCTCGTGTGTGACCTGAGTTATAAAATGCTTCCTATAAAGCAGTAGTTCTCGAACTTCCTAATGCCACTACCCTTAATACAGTTCCTCATGCGGTGATGACCCCCCCCATCCATAAAGCATATTTCCATTGCTACTTCATCACTGCAATTTTGAGACTATTATGAATCATCATGTAAATACCTGACATGCGGGATATATTGGAGCATAGTTAAAGCATAGTGATTGATCAAAAAAAACAATATGCAATTATATATTGTGAAATGTTTGTTTCTAATGACAAATCAATGAAATTTTGTCTTGATGCATGGTGTCGCATGGATAATAGTCTTCTTGCCGGGCACTCACAGATAGTACTATGTGCCTGTGGGAAAACACACCTGGAGAGAGAGGAGCAGTGTTTTCTCATGGTCTTAGATGATTCCTGTGAAAGGGTCATTTGACCCCCAAAGGGGTTGCAACACACATTTTGCGAACTGCTTCTTGTGGCTACCATTTCATCCTAGTCACCCAAAGTTTGGAAAATCAGGAAATTACTTACCCTGCAAGTGGTTCAGTGCAAATGAGCTAAACTATATAAATATATAATTCCACAGAAGATCAGGGCACTTGTCCTCATATTAGACTAGAATGTTACTTTTTGTTTCCTGAGAAAGGCTTTTTCTAAAAGATTCAAAAGGCCACATGGTGATTTTGAAATCCCTCTAGTTGCTGCCTCAAAAGCACATAGATAGCTAGGCAGCAGGGCTCTGTAGTCTGTGCTCATCATTGTTTCATGCAATTCTGTAGTTTAAAAAGGCACCCATTTGGAATCCTTTTGCTCTCAGTGTTCACAAAGGTAGCTCTGCCTCATGGGAACCAATATACAGAACAGAGTTAAAAGTGGCCAGGTCGTGCACCATTGTTGATCGGTTTGACTTCATTGTGAGAGCTATTGTCCCATGCACAGTGTAGTTTTCTTTAGCTTTATAGACCCTTAACTTTGCCAAACACAATTCCCTGCTCTAATGATTGGTCTTTCCATATGACACATGCAACATAAGCAAGCAGTAGCCTCCTCATGCTCACTTCTAAGGTACATTCTAGTTGTTGTTTCCTAAGTCTGATTTGATCATGATTTTGGTCTATATACAGGATAACTAAAAACAACAAAAAGCACAAACTCCTGCCATCTTGGCTTTTCTCACTCACAGCAACCCCAGAAGACAGGATAGAGTTAACTGCTCCTATGAGATTCTGAGACTGTAGCAGTTTATGAAAGTAGAAAGCCCCGTCTTTCTCCTGAGGAGAGGCTACCTTGCTTTGATTTTTCTTGTTTATCCTACTCTATTCAAACTCTTTGAAGTGTTAAAGAATAAAGATGTCACAGAACACTAAGGGGTTCTAATGGACCAAGACCCTCCTATTTTCATTTACCTCTGATGCATATGAAAGCTAGACAATGAATAAGGGAGATCGGGGGGAAAAATGGATCCATTTGTTTCTGGTGTTGGTAAAAAATATTCACTCTACCCCAGGGACGGATAGAACAAACAAATTGCTTCAGGAAAAAGTACAATCAGTTTGCTCCTTAGAAGGGAGTATGGGGAAGCATCATCACACTTTATTGTGTCTTTGTTCCTTGAAGTGGAGAGACAGCAGAGAAAGAGGAAGCCCCTGAACAACATGGATGAAAACCTTGGCTGGAATCATGTTTTGTTTTGGTTTGTGTAATAAGACATGAGGTCCTGATGGGTTAGATTTGACTCCACACCACCTAATAATAATGTCATGAGACTCTCTGAAGACTTTGAACAAGGAGGACAAAATGAACCTTGTCAAAAAAAATTGGAGAACTAACATTGGAGAAAAACCTCTCATCACAGTGCTTGTGAGTCTAGATGAAAATTGGATGCAATTGCCAAACCCATTTAGAGACTTTCAGAGATCTGGATGCTTGTTAAGTGAACACAGAACATGTGGATCCATTATTCTTTTTTATGTCGATATTATGTCTACATTATGGCATTATGTTGGAAGACCTATGTTTGTTCAACCTACGAAATAGCTTCAGTTGGGGAATAAAATTCCTATCAGCCAGAAAGCACCTGAGAGAAGGGAGTATGAATACTTCCAAATCTGAAAGACTGTGTTTTGAAAAATGACATGCTGGCTGCATACACGTTCAATAAATTGTGAGGGATACCATGAGAAGCTTTTAAAAATACTTTAGAGTTTCAGGACCTGAAATTATTTCAGAAGCACTATCTTTTTTAATGCCATATCCTATGTAGAAAAAATATTTTCCAATAGTCATCACATAGAAGCAGTGCTGAAAACCTGATAGAAAATTAAGTCTCAAAATGTTAGTGGCAAGATCCATCATAGCGGAAAGTTCCAACAGTTCTATTTAGTGATTAAGGAGTCCATTTTATTGTACAATATTGACAAACTTCCTAGGCTTACAAGTTAAAGAAATAGTAACAGCCATTGTGAACAAGCAACCAACCTTTGACTGTCAAGGAATCCTTATTTACTTTTTAGGTGTTTGCTTAATTTGAAAAGTTGGTACAAGTTCCCGAGACCTTGGAAGGGAAATAGTTTACAAGTTAAATGGAAAGGTAGTGGATTCATATTCCAAGAATTCAAAGACTCGGATTCAATATCTCAGGTGATTGCTGTTCAGTTCGTGCACAAATTGTCCTCCTGGTTTGAATAAGCATTTGGGAGGAGGCTGATTGAGATACAGACAGTTCTGGGTTTTGCTTCAAGTATTGAATGATTGAAAAGAGGTCCCTTACAATGTGAGCTAGAAACAAAACTGTGATAATCTGTAGAGGAAATTGAAACAACTAGATAAACCTAGGTGTAATTCACATCGTCTACATGAACTAGAAGGGGCCCTTGTGGGACGTCTGTTTGAGGATCCAGATGTTGACAGAGAAGGTCAGCGATTTGCAGCTTAGACACCCTTTGGAGCAATTCCATTCTCCCCATAGGGTTGCTACGAGGTGGGACACCCTTGATGGTAGTGGGCTTGTATATTCCAACTAGATGGAGCTTTTGTGACACAAAGAGCTAAGCACTGGGCTGACAGCCCACAAGTTGGAACTTCAGACCAACATAACAGCTTGATGGGGGAAATACCTAGCCATTTGGTTTCAGGAAGCCTACAGCTAAGAAAGCCCTATGGGGCATTGTACTCTGTCACATGGAGTCATTGTAAATCAGAATGAACTTGGCACCATAACAGTAATCACTAGATGAGTGATCTTGGATGAGTGAATCCCTGAGATACATATTTTCTCACTCTTTGTGAAACATACATATTTTGCAAAAGGAAAAATGATTGTAACAAGTCCGCCCTGTGCCTCATGTAGAGTTAGAATAGGTGATGTTTGCTAATTGCAGCTAGTGAATAGTGAGTGTACAGGATTACATCATTTAATCTGGCCAATAGACAGTGAAGAGAGGGAAGCTTCACTTCTGGAATAAGTATGTCATTGCTTGACAGAATCCTAGATAGTTCTGTCCTCACTCTGGACCACTACTGGCCATAATTCCAGTTGGTGGGGCTCAAACCATGTTGGTGTTTGAGTGCCTAGGAGAGGTTGAACACTTTTGCTGGTAAACTCTAAAATTATATCATGATTCATGAGTTACAAATCAATGCTTGTTTTAGATGTAATCCTGATTGTCACTGCAGCGGAATCTAACCTCTCCTGACTAATGAAGAACATCAATGCCCTCCTTCAAAACTCATGATAATGTCTTCATTAGAAAAGATAGAATAGTCCCCAAAGTACCAATTCTTCCATCTGGGATTTCTCCCTGGCCAAAGCATTTGACTTCACACATGTATTCCACACGGCGTGCAGGAATATTCAACCCACCAGGCTTTCTTCAGGTGCTTAGGATCCACGAGAGCAAGTTACATTAGCACTTTAGTATTGTCCTAAAATTGATGAGATTTGTCAGTCACAGTTATGAAAGATGATTTTACCCAAATTCTCTTATGAAAAGAGAAAGAGGGGCGGTTGTATCTCCAGGGTGGAATCCTGGATTTGGGAAGAGCAAGCACAGGGGTACTCAAAACTGGGATCGTGATCTATCTACAAGTAGACTGCAAATGTAATGTGGATTTCATGGCATTAAAAAGGTAGACATAAGCCTATGACCAATCCTGTCACTGAATTGATATACAGTACAGCCAACCAGATGCAATCTTAGGTGACAAACACATACGCTAACAACTGTGCTAAACGAATTTATGAATAAGTATAATGCTTAATGGATAAATAAAAGTAAATATATGTTTTGCACTTTTGTAGGTGGTAGATCATTTTGACTGATCATTTTATAAGTAGCTCGAATGCTGAAAAAGCACCCGAGTTAGTGCATGCTTAGATGATCATGGTTTCTGCTCAATTATTTTGCTCCTGCCGCTGAGATCTGACTCCTGTATATTTGTAGAGTGCTTAGTGTGTGAGGTGTGCAGTCTTTTGGGAATTATAGAGAAAATGAAGATATTGCTACTGTCCTCACAGATAACCTAATTGAGGAATCAAACCAGGAACATATGAAAATATATAATAGTATGCATACTATACACATACACAAGAGCACTGAAAGCAAAAGTTATTTTGATTTGAAAAATATATAATTTCTAAGTTCTGGAAATATAAAAAGAGAGTCTGCAATGTCTTGGGATAGAAATGTAAGAGCACATTCAACTAATACGTTGACTTGTCAGCACATGTCCTTCCAATTGAAGACACATTGTTCTTGAAGGTTAAAATTTTAAAAAGAACAGTGTATCAACCTCATTGACTCCCTTGTGTATCCATATCTCTTTTTTGGTTATGTAGTGTCATCCCCACTCTCTTCTATATCTCCTTCTACTATTTGGCCATTTAACTGGGTCTCTGTTAATATAAGGTTTGAAGATATTGTGCAAAGTGACCATTATCAAAAGCTCTGAAGTCAGGTAAAGTTGGAGATTGGATCCAGTGTACATTGTATCTTCAAAGGTCAAATTCTTAATATCTCTGATTCCATTATATTTAAATATATCCTGTTAATATTTGAATATAAATAAGTAAACAAGTAGTTCCAAGCTTGTGGAGTTGTTGTGGGTATGAAACAAGATGTTGTATATAAAGTATTTAACTCACAGTGAGTCTTCAACAAGTGAGTTACCATCATTATTTTTTCTCCAATCTGCATTGAAAAATACTTACACTTAATATAAGTACTTAATGAAAATAGTTTGTTGAGAATCATAGGAAAATATCTTGTTTTTGGCAAGTTGCCTACTTGGAAAATTAGTCAAGGGAGCATTTTTATCCATGTAAGATATTACTTTGTTACTCACAGGACTTCCTCCTTCTAGGCTAAATGTTCAAAGACACGGAATTCATGTGTGTATGTGTATGATAAATTGACTTAGCCAAAAGCTAATTATTGGAGTTGTTTTTAATATGTTTTTAATATGTTTAATATGTTTTAATATGTTATTGGAAAAAATATTTTGTTTCCTTTTAAGATTGTTGACACCTTCAATTGTATCACCCAATTCATCTTCAGCTTGATGAAACTCCATAAAACTTTCCACTGTCCAATAATATATATTTTTTTCATATTGGAGTCTTCCAATCGTATAGATAAAAAGTTACTCTCCTTTCTCATTTTTTGGAATATTTCATCATAGCTTCTGAGATAAGATTGCTTGGAGAGTAACTGAATATTAATGAACATAGATTCTGCCCATTGGGTTCTGTGTATAACTTGGTATAACAGTGAAGCTTGACATATTTTTTAAAAATATTTTATTCCCAAGTCTGTGAGAAAGCTGTTATACTTCTTTATAATGAAAGACCCAGGGGTGTCTATTTCTGTCTTACAGACTTTTATGGACTTTTGAACATGACTATTAATATTTCTTCCCTTTAAAAAACCAGATACATTTTTGAGACATAGAACTTCACTTCATATCTCATAATTATTTAGGATTATAAATGCATCTTTATTAAATGCCAATTTCTGATAGATGTCAATAATTAAGGCCATAAAAACTGTTATTTTATTCTGAGAAACTGGACCTGGACTCATAAATGAAATTTACTTCACAGCCCTAAATGCTATCTAAGTCATCACACATTACGAAATGAGTGTATTCACAGAATTATTTAGAAGAGAATTTGATTACTATGAGGAAGTCTTCTAGTAATCTCAGATAAAATTTTACATATTGCCAGTCTGACTTTTCAGCAGGGTGAAATTAGACTGCCCAAACCTGAGGAAAAAGTCCTGCTGCAACAACTACCCAGTGAGTTGACTGCCAAGAACACAGTTTTTATATAACTTGTGTATAAATTATAGAATGGCTATGATTGTAGATAATTTTTCAAATATGTACATTGACACGAGATATTACTTAGCGTTTTTTTTTTTCACCTGGAATATGTACTCTAATCAAGAGGAATCACAATGTCATAAAATGTTGAGGGCTAATAATGATAAACTTTTCTCTTTTTACATTTTTTGGGGTGAATCACTGCCCTCTGGTGGTGGGAGTAGGAAGCCCAGCCTTGCTTCGGGAGAGCTGCTGCTGAATTTGAACCTCTAACCCAGTGGGCCGCAGTCCCGTGCATAACCACTATGCCACCGGGGCTCAGCCCAATGATAAACTTTTCTTGGAAGAATTTTACCTCGCTTGCATATCATATAAAAAGCCTGGTGGCACAGGGAGATGATCAAGTATCTTCCCTGTCACAAGGTCAGCAGTTTGAAGCCACCAGTGGTTCCAAGGGATAAAGATGAGATTTTGTTCTACCCCCAGAAAGAGTACAGTCTCAGAAACCCACAGGGATGGTTATACACTGTCCCACAGTGTCTCTGAGTCAGAATCAGCTAGAGAGCAGTGAGTGCTTTTCATTGTGGAAATGATTTAATGTCACGTTTTTAGCAAAGAGGGTATCCTCACAGTTCACCCAACACTTTACATCCATTTATTTATTCCATATGATATCCTAGGATTATGATAATGAACACAATGCTTCCTTCAAGTTTTACTTGTAACAATGAGATGAGTTTGGTGGTATAATACTTACTCTGTGACTCTTCTACACCATATTTTTGCTAAAACATTTCTCAGGTTAACTCATTTAAGCATCAGGAAAAAAGGATTTGGTTAGAACTGATTCAGTCATGACCTGTGGAAGCAAAGGTAGTATAGTTGTTGCCTAGCAACCAACTCTCATGCATGCAATATTTGGTACTGAGTAGGAAATAGGTAGCGATGCCTGGCTCAATGGTGGGGGAGTCACTGGGAGAACTGTGGAGCTTGACACACCTTCAAAGTCACACAGTTGGCTGCCATTTGTGAGTGGTCCTGTTTCCCACACTGCTCAGGTTCCACAGCCCATCACTGAACACTTTCAAAGTACTGTGAAGGGCTGGTCATGTTCTCCGCTGCAATGGAGGGAGCTAAGACCCAGTCATGGTAAGTACATTGACTAAGGGCCCATACCAGGAAATGGGAAGAGGCGAAGCTACATGGCTTTGAAAGATACGTGACTTTGAAAGAGTGAAGCCAAAATTCATATCAAACTTTGCAAATTGGAGGCATGTATGGATATTGGATCCATGCTGAAGAAGTTTCAGGTCCTGAAGGAACATAGCAATTCCATGCTCAATGGCATAGTCTGTGTCAGGCTGAGTTTCCTTCATATCACCACTCCTTGTTCTTTCTAGGGCCTGCGAGACAGGGGTTCAGTAGTTCTCCCTCATGACAAAGGTCTTAGCAAAAATAGAAAATGAACCCCCATTATCTCACTTTAGTCACAGAATGCATAATAAACTGTGAAGTGGTACAAATGTCATCTTTTCTTATTATAGCAGTTTTGTGCTATACTAAATCTTCAGATTGCAAATTAGAATCAGCTTGTGATATTTGGGCCCTGTGACATTCCTTTCTGCACCTGAGAAATTAGAGCTACTTCTTTTTTTAATCCTAACATTTGTCAGTTTAGAGGACATATTTTATCTCTTTATCAAGTACAGTTTAAGGATTTAATTTCTGACCATCCAAAAGTGATAGAAAAATCTACATGAGGTAATACAACATCCAAACATTTTTTTTCAAAATTTCTAGCAAAATAACATATTTCATTAGTCTACAATTGAGAGATAATGCATTGTACTAGAGACAATATAATTTTAGGCCCAAATTTTAGGCTGAAATGTAACTGAGGTTAAATATGACTATTCTTCAAAGCAATTTCCATCCCTTTCCTTTTATTCACTGTGGGGAGTACTTGTAGTGGGAAAACTGGGTATCACAAGAGAAGGAAATTGAAATGACAGTGTAATAACAAGACAAATCATTATTTTAATTTTGATTCTGCACTGTATAATGATCTTCACAATAAGAATATATATATATATATGCTTTGCATCATTTCCATTATTCAAACTCAAAATCGCTACTATATATCTGTTTATCTATAAACTTCCTTCAAATGAACTGTTTCCCACTACCATTTAAATAAATCTTAGTTCTGGCTTATGGCATGTTGAAACATATTCAATCGGAATTTGAAAGTTTTAAGTGCTCTTTTTGTTGCCGTGAAATTGATTTGCACTCATGGTGACTTCGTGCGTGCACAGGAGCACGGTTTCATGAGGTTTCCAGGATTTCAGAAGAATTTCTTCAGGCCTCTTTCCACATACTTTGGACAAGCTATCAGGAGACACCTGTCCCTAGAAAAGACAGAGCACTTGTGAAGTAGAGGGTCTATCTTAAAGAAAAACCCATCAAGGAAATGAACTGACACAGTGACTACTGCAGCAGGACCAAAGAACTTTAAGTTTTGTTCTGGTGTACATTAGACCACTATGAGTCAGATCTGATGCTGAGGAATTAACAGTAACAATGTACTGCATCTGCAGTAATCCACTTTCCAGTGCATTCTGTATGATAATAAGGCTGTCCACATTTCTGGTCAATGATCAGAGGGGATTTCCCAGACACTTAATCCACTTAATCCCCTTTACTTAAAAAAATACTGAAATGTTTTTAAAATGCATCACAGAGACAATCATATGAAATTACATTTTAACCTAACAATGTCTGCCTTAATCAATTTTACAAGGCAGCTGTCTGATAACAAGGTTATTCATATCACTCAACTATGGTCAAAGGGGATTCACTGGAAACTTAATCCATGGGTGGAGTTCGAAAATGGAATTTGGGCTTCAATTGCCATTCATAGCCTTCAGCAAACTGCATGTTCACAATTTAAGCTCTGATACCATTCCCTCTTTATACTTTATTATTTAGAGTTGCTGCATAATGCAGGTGGTGTGCTTCTTCCATATGAACTTAATTGATGCCTCACTTAGATGACTACTTGTTTGAAGGCAAGACTTAAAAACCCTGATGTTATTACTTCTGATAGCTGGGCACCATCTAGTTTCTTTACCACACTTTTCTATATCACCTATATCTTCAGTGATTTCTTCATGAGGATAAACATCAAGCCAGTTATGTCATGAAAGTTCATTGCTCTTAGATTGGGGATGGAATCAAATGCAAGCTCCAAGTCCATTCATGTATCTATGGTTCACAGATGTGTCTGGTTCACCTTATAGACATCATTATAATTTTATGTTAGAAAACATTATCAATCATACTCCACAGGCAAAGGTAATTATATTGATAGTACCATTGGTCTAGCTAATAATCTCGAAATTTAAAAAACTGTTGAAATAAGTAAATTATACCAGTTTTGACCAGCTACGAACTGAAATATATGAATCATTTAACTTGTACAGATTAAACTCTAAGTGATTGGACATTAGTGTGTAAACAGTGGGGGTGGTAATAGGACACATCTTCTAATAACCATTTACAGTAACAAAGCCACACCTACCGGATTGACACCTGTCATAAGGAAATAAGGAGGAAATTAATATGGTAATTATATGGTACTTCTGAGTTACCGTCCACTGGATACGCTGAAAACAAAAGCAGAGAGCCAAAGTCCAGCATCTGCCTGTGTTTGCCCTTGGAATGGCCGTCATCAGTTTCTTTTTGTACAGTGTGAAAAGGTTTTTCTGTACTAACATGTCTCCTCTAAGTACACGTGGGTGAAGGTTAGCCTGTCAATCGGGTCACAGCTCAATTGGAGAGCCACTGTGATAGATGCTTCTTTGAGTCCGGTCTCGGGTCTTTCTCCCTGGTGATCAGAGCAGCACACTGCTGCTTGAGTTAGCAGCACTGCCTCAACCATGGGATACTTCATCTGTGGGCCCAGTCGAGCTGTGGATCATGGTAGTTGTGTCCCTGTGCCCTGCATCACACACCTTGAGCTTTCATAGGACTCTTGCTTTGCTAAGCTGCTGCACTACTGGCCTCTGTGACACCTCGACTCTGATCTTCCTGCTGTTGCCTTTCCACCTTGCTGTGTCTGCTGCCTGGGGACAAATCGGCTTATCCTGCCTCAGTGCAGACTCCATACCTCTCACCACCCAGTTTCCTGTCTGCTTCTTTGGTCTGAGGCTTGCATGAGTTGGAAAAACTGTCAATATATTAGCTGTCCTGTGAAAGTGCGTAAGACTGAGTCCTCTGTACTGCAGTGTGGACTTATTAGCTGTTGCATGCATTATCACTATATAAATCAATCTATTTTTCTGTCTGTCTATCTATCTATCATCTATAATCATAAGTGTCCAGAGTTTGTTTCTCTAGAGAACCCAGTCTGAAACATACATGTGTTATCACATACACTCTACACATAAAAGAAGTTTCTACTCAATTCTCTTTATAGTTTATATTTTAGTCAGATATTTTTAATATCTTTAATAATTCATTATTTTAAATTGTGTCTTTTTATTCAATAAGAACATTACAAGGCAAAAAATATAGCTAACTTGATCATGCGTGAAATATATCTATTTCAGGCAATTTCCCCCTCTTCTGTTCAGGGTTCATTTTGTAAAATGTATCGGATTAAAACCATCCCAGATTATGTGTTACCGTTCTGGAGCTTGTGTTTTCTCACACTCTACACAGCATAAATTTAAGAAGCCATGTTCCAGTCCTTTGACTTGGCATTATAAATGAAGACTTCTCCTGTTTGGACTTTCCCTTCAGCTTACATTCACCTCTAGCACCTGGAAATTATCTGTTGTCCACAGGTGACTTACTGTCAATGATTCAAGAGTAGATAGATAGAGCTGTGCTATTGATTTAGAAGGATTTTGAGCTCAATACTTTTCCAAGGTAAAATAACACATATCATAAATTCTCACACAAAAACAATCTATTTGAAAACATCCAGCATTTAAACCATCAAGCCAGCTGGGTAACCTGTGAAATTTTTAAAAGCTTCCTTTGATAAAACAATTATTCAGTTGTTAAATATTTTAACAATAACCTATTCCATAAATTATTTGATGGTTGTGATACACATAAGTTATTCATTTGAATTCCCCAGTAGGTTTATTATTTGGAATTATCCTATCCTCAGGATATTTATAAATTCAGTCGCTGACTTATATTCAGAAAATTATTTTAAAGACATATAAGATTGCTTTTTAATAACTTCAAAGATCAATACTATATTATCTCCAAATAATTTTTCTGGTCTCATAATCCTATGAAATTAATGAGTTTCTTTAAACATATAGTCTCCAAGACTTCTATAGCATATGACTATATTATATAGAATTATGGAGGCATCCTAAGAGTGATAGGTTTCTTTAACAAATGTTTGTTTGAGAGACCCACTGAAGGACTAGGTTAAGCTGTAGGTGGACATCACAAAGGAAGGAACAAAAAAGAAATCCCTTAGGCTTTTTCAGTTACCTTTTTAAACCTACTTAGTAATCTGTAATTGTTTTGAAAAAATATCAACATAAACTAAGAGCCTTTTTATTACAATCTCTTGCACCCGAATATCTAATTGGTCATTGGCCATAAGATATTAGAATCAAAGGAAGTTTTATAGGTGCCTTAGCTAAAAGGAGAAAGCAAATGTAAAACAGCAGCCAAGCCAGATTCAATGTCAATGTAATTGGGTTGAGTCCAAGTCATAGTGACCCTAGAGGGAGATCCACAGAGGGAACTGTCTTCTAGGGTTCTCAAGGTTGTGAATTTTTATAGACACTGGCTGTCATGCTCCTCCCACAGAATTCCAACCAAAGACCGTTCAGAGAGTAGTCAGGAAATTTAACCCTTGTACCACCAAAATCCCTTATATCTTCACCAGGGAAGGGCAATAATCCACTTCCGGGATTTGGCAACTGTATTATCATATTTCTATAAAGGCAGGATTTCTTGACTTGCATAGGAGGTCATTGATGCTACTACAAATTGTATGTGAATGATGATGTCTTTGAGTTTACACATCTAGAATGCTGTGTTTCAAATACTACTTCTAGATATGAATCTCAGTCAATATCTTCAGGGACTGCCCTAATCCACAGTACCCCAAATAAAACTAATCCAATTATTTCTTTGTCCTCTCTGCTGAGCACACCTAACCCTTCTCCAAATATTTGCTATTGTTGTTTTGTTAGGCGCCCACTCCTATCCCATCCTTCAGATTCTAACAGTGTTTCAAAGTGATGCATAAGGTTTGCAACAACTCCTTTCTCCAAAGTGGACAGCCAATGCTTTCTACATTGTCTCTTCTTAGTCAGGAAGACAACACTATATGACAAATCCCCATATGCAGTGTCATAGCCCAGCTCCATATCTGGAGGCAGCATCCTTTGATCCCACTATTTCCCTCACGTTGATACTTGATCCTCAGTGAATCAATTGTTATACAACAAAAGACATATTATTGTTCTTGTTAGTTTCCACTGAATCGATTCCAATTCATGACAACCATGCATACAGAATGCAATTGATCTGAGATTTTCCAGTCCATGACCTTTAGGATATCAAACTCTCCTCCCAGGTGCCACGGGATATGTTTGAATAAAGGATTTAGCGAGGCATCCAGGTAAACTTTACTATTTGTTTCACCCAAGACCTACCAAACAAATTAACCTAGAGGTTGACTTCCTCTTGGCCTCTGCAGTGCTAGAACTTTGTCTAAGCTGTCAGCTTCTCTGTATTACCCAATATACCTCTTTGCCAGATATTTTTTGCCTTTGTTTTGTCCTTTCCTCAGTCCTGCTCACTGAAAGACACTCAATTTGTGAAGCTAAGTCTGATCACATGCCACCCATTATCTCGAGTCCCTCTTGTGACATCTGTCAATGAAAAACAAAGACAATATTTTTATGTGAGACTAGAACTCCTATGTAAGTAGGGCCCTCCATTCTCTATCACCCCAATGAGTTCACTTGTTCTCACTATTCAAGTTATGGGCCTCATGTATTTCTGCCATTTCAAAAGTTCGATCAACCTCCAATTTTCCTCTTTCTTCTACCGGAAATACCCTTTTTTACACTTGATTAGTAGGCCACCTTCACACTTTTTGGAATCCCTGTGACATCACCATCTAGACTCCTTCTTGACAACCTAATTTAAATTGCCACTGGCTTACTTGTAAATGTCTCCCCCTCTGAAAATGTAGGAATAGCTGGCATATATATTTCACGAATGTGCTTTTCTGAAACCCTCCAGTAGAATATAAAATTCTTCCAGTTATAGAAAAAATCAAAGTTTTGCTTACCTCTAGGACCCAGTGCATAGGACAGTGCCTGTTTCATGATTTATAGATGGGATGTACATCTATACAGATTGTATGTGGAAAAAGAAGTCTGGTAGGCAGCAAATTCCCTCAAAGAAAGATAATTCTCTGATTGCTTAATAGAGTCATTTTGTATTTATATTCCAGTAGTCAAATTTAAGAGAGGTCAGAAGACAGGGAGGCCACTCTTGTTCCTAGCAGAGAAGTGGGTGGGACTGTACCTACCAACTGCTCATCTGGGGAAAATAAAGATATCTGCTTTCATAAAAATTAGACCTTGGCAACATGATGTGGAACTTCTATGTCCATTGGTATCACTGAGTCATTATCAACTAGACTGAACTTGAAATAACAGGAAATCAGCCCTCCACATTGATGTTTCTCATGCTTGATCCTAGTGTGATTGCATTGGTATTTAATAAACAAAAAAGGACATTTTCTAATTAAATTACAACAGTATGATAAAAGTATCAAGCCTAATAGATGTACAAGACAAGTGGAGAGGCAGGGGAGAAAAAGGCCCTCAATGAGATGGACTGGCACAGTGGCTGCCATAAGGGACAAAATCATCGAGACCATTGGGAGGTTGACACGGAACAAGCCCATGTTTCTTTCTGTTCCACATGACATTCCATCAGTGTTTCTCTACCTTCCTAATGCTGCAATCCTTTGATATAGTTCCTCTTGCTGTGATGACCCCAACCATAAAATTATTTTCATTGCTATTTCATAGCCATAATTTTGCTACTGTTAGGAATTGGGTGAGTCCTGTGAAAAGGACATTCAAACCCCCAAAGGGTTGTGACCGCAGGTTGAGAATCACTGCTCTAAGTCAACATGGACTCGATGACCCTTGACAACCACAGACAAGTCATTCATTCTGAGTGGACTTTCATATCACTTTCTGAGCACACAAGTGTGTGAGCTAGAATGAGCGTTTCTTGGGTGAAAGGAGACAGTGGCTCATGTGACACAAGAAATAAAGAATAATCTATAAATTGTTAAGGAGACATAGAGGATGGTGGGGGAAGGGGATTGAGGAGCTGGTGCTAGGGGCTCAAGTAGAAAGAAAATGTTTTGAAAAATATGATGACCGGGCTGAGCCCCGTAGTAGTTGAATGCGGGACTTCGGCTAACTGGCTTGGTGGTTCAAATCCTGCAGCATCTCTCCAAGAGCAAGGCTGGGCCTCCCACTCCCACCAGAGGGCAGTGATGCCCCCCAAAAGAACAAAAACAAGAAAAGAAAAATATAATGACAACCCTGCCCAATATCAGATGAAAGTTGAAGCTAAACCAATGCTCTGTCAACCTATAATCAGCAAGGTCTATTTTTAACCCTTAAAATTACTGATAAATGAGTACTAGTAAAATATTGCTCCTTCTTAAGTGGTGATGGGGAAACATAAGACCTTCTGAGAATCAATTTGTTCCACATATCCTACTTTGGAGTTTTATGTCTTGCATAGAAGTCAATACTTCACAGAGTTACAATGCAATATTAAATGATACAATATTAAATGATGGGAATGTGTAGATTCACTAATCTGTCTAAAGCATTATGATTTTCTTTACTTTTCCTGATTTCAAACCATCCAGTATTCCTAAATTCTGTTTGAAGGACTACCTCTTAATCCATGTCCAGGTTCCACTTGAACATAATTATGCATGCATACCAGAACCCCTACTGTTGGGAATGCAACCCATAGTTTGTTACAACTCCATACAATTGAATGCCTGGTCTATCCTTCCATAGTCAATTTGAGATCTGTGTGTTCCTTCTGGAAACTTCCATGTGTATGGTTGTTATTTATGCTGTTGAAAAGGGACATTCAAATTTAAGAAGCCACTGAATTTGCAAAATTCTACTGTGTGACCTCTAGCTTCATTTCAGTCATGAAAGTCATGTTTTGAACTACTAGTCCTTTCTGGTTTCCAATTTTTGCTATCCAACTGTCAAGAGTTACCAATTTGATTGCATATTTGATCCAATTCACACTGAAGTAGCTGGTACAAGGCTTGACTTTTTCATGACTCATTTTAGTGTGTGGTATGCATATTTGAATAGTTGTATTCACTAGAATTCTTTGTGTATTGATGTTACTCTGTCACTAACAACAGTGTTCTTTAAGCTAGAACTTGAAATGTTGTTTTTGATGATGAATACAATGTCTTCCTCTTGAATTTGTCTATTCCAGCTGAGTATGCATTCATATGATTGCATATGACTTCCCAATTCAAAGTGACCAACAAGTGTTCATCTGAGCTTATTAATATCCATGACATCCATTTAATGTGTTTCATTTTCATTTTGAATCTATTCAGTTTTCCTAGATTCAGACTTCATACTTTCCACATTCTGGTTATCAATGATCTTTACAGCTATTTTTATCATTTTGAGTCATGAACCATGAAGCATGAAAGTCAGCCAATGAAAGTCTTCAAAACTTTACTCCATCCATATCATCCAGGTCAACTCCTTTTGAGAAGGCAATGCTTCTGCAGTTATATTTTTGTGAGCCTTTCTACCGGAGAGGGTCTTCTGACAGCACAGTATCTAACAACATTTTCCAAAAGGTTTTCAGTGGCAAATCCCTTTCCTTCTTAGTCTTTCACAGTATAAAGGCTCCACAGAAACCTAGTCACTGATGGCATAGCTTCCAACACCATGGAAAAAAACTTCCCAGCACAGTACAATCAATTGACTGGCACTTGGTACCATTAATGCGTTAGTCGGGTAGACTAGAGAAACAAATTCATAGAGACTCGTATGTTAATAAGAAAGAGGTTTATATACAAAAGCAGGTAGGTATTGAGAAAACATCCCAGCCCTGTCCAGTCTAAGCCCATAGGTCGGATATTAGCCCATATGTCCAATACCAATCTATGAATTCCTCTTCAGACTCGTGAAATACATGCAATAACACTAAATGTAGGATAGTCACAGGTCAGTGGGTAGAAAGCCTTTGGAGCTGGTGGTGGTGTGAGAATTTCAGTGTTTGCAGAGGTCTCTCCAAGGTTTCTCTGGCTTCAGAGGTCTGGTGGCATAAGGGTAGGCCTTGTCGGCTGCAATGTCCCCTACAGAGTGAGCAAAAAGAGGAAGTAGCTCCTGCCTCCAAATAGAACTATTAGGATTTCCCAGAATTTTCAGAAGAAGGCCATGCCCACACAGAGGCCTCATTTGGGATGATCTCATTGGCAGGCTAGAGTCCACGCTACATGTTTAATCCTTAAATTGACAATTATATAAATTCCACAGATGGTATGGTTTGTCGTTGTGTATTGTATGACAAAAACAAGCAGTCACTGAGAAGCACAATAACAGAAACAGAAACTTGGACTAATGACTGAGTATTCTTCCCTTCAATTCAGATGTCCCCAATTCTCAAGGAAAAGAGTTGCAATCTGGGACTAACTAGCATTTCAGAGAGTTAAACTGTAGGTCTCTAATTTGAAAGTATATTCACCATTCATGTAAGAAATACTTTCAACATTTACCAAAAATATACCTTTCCAACAGATTTCCATCTTAAACACAAATTTTCTTAGGCTTTGTTATCTTACCCCTTCTTTACCTCTAAAACTAATTCTCCACAAAAATATATAACTGGTAATTCTATTCATTTTCTAAAGCAACAGAGCAAGCCTGCTAATTAATAATATATTTATTATCCTATCGGCATGATCGAGTTACAGGCTTTCAAAGTCTCATATGTTTAAAATGACAATGAATATGGGTATTATTGACAAGCTGAAAGCACATATTAGCCCAGAAGGACTCAAGGAAAATTGTTGCTGGGGGAATGTGAATTTCAAGAATGAAGAAAATGTCATTTAAAAAATAACCCATATGGGACAGATGCATCTTTTGAAAATGAAGTTATACACGACACATTCGTGGATATGTGTCTGGCCATGTTGACAATGAAGCACCATAGGGACCCATTCTTGCTTTCTTACATGTCATCGTTGAGCTCTAGATGTCATAGAGACTACGCTGTTGGTGGGTGGTTGATATTTGAAAATTCAGTCTTTCCCTTCACAAAATATGAGAGGGGAAATCAGCAACATGTATTTGTCTTAGAGGACCCTAATTTAAACTTAGTTGGAGTTTATATATATATGTGTGTATATTTATACATACACATATATAGTATGTGTATATATGCTAAAATGACACACTCATACTATTTCTTTAAGATGCAGACTAAGGATATTTTTGTTTTGTTTTGTTTTGGAGGGCATCGCTGCCCTCTGGTGGTGGGAATAGGAGGCCCAGCCTTTGCTCCTGTGGAGCCGCTGCTGGAATTGCACCTCCGTCCCAGTGGGCCTCAGTCCCGTGCACAACCACTATGCCATTGGGACTCAGCCCAGGATATTTTTGAAGTATGGAAATACAGTATAAATATTTGAATACAGCTTTGCTTTCCAATAATATATGTGCCTTTCCTTATCTTTGTGACATAAAAGGGAAAGAGTTTTATAAGTAACTTAATGATATCAGGTCTATCTCATTCAATATTTTTTAAAAAATAGCAAAAAGTAGCCAGTAATTGAGTATGCCTCATGATCTCAGCTAAAAATTCTTTATGAATCCTGAAATGACTTATAAAAGACAGTAGCTTATAATGGACAAATGTGGAAAAAGAATTCTAAGAGGACTGAAGCTTTGGATTTTTGTTTCACTTCAGCGTACCAAGATCTCGAAGCCCATTTCATGTATGGTAGGCATGTAATAAATATTTTGTAATATGCAATTTACATAGAAATGATTATATCACGAACTGCCAAAGAAATCTTATCTGCTTTGAGATTTGAGGGTGCTGTGCATGTCATTTCATCTTGAGTACTCACAGTAAAGTTCAATCACACAGTGACAAGAGAAAATTTAGAAAACAATATGAGTAAAAAATAATTGAATGTAAAATTGCATATATCAGGAACTGCCAAAAGATTGGGCGTGACAAAAACATGTAAGTCTAGAACTAAGTGATCAGTGCCTTAAACTATTATGAGGAGCCCTGCTGGGGCAGCGGGTTTCAGAGTGGGCTGCTCACAGATCTACATCATCAGCTTCTCCACAGCAGAAAAATTAGGCTTTCTTCTCTTATGAAAATGTACAGTTTTGGAAACTCAAATGGGCTGTTTTCACTTATCCGATAGGGTTCTTACTAATGAAATCGAACTGGTTGACATCGGGGTGAGTTAAGTATCATTAGGAGTCTCTAGAGATTACAAAATTGGAGTTTTTGAATAGGTGTCTTTGGTGGTACCAAGAGTGGGAATGGCAGGGAGTGGAGACGGGGCTTTCTCGGTAATGGTGATCACCTGAGAAACAGACACCATGAGCATTTATTTACTCAGTGTAACACAAGAGGATGGGGTCAAACAGTTCCTATGAGTTTCCAAGAAATAAGCTTTTAAGTTCCACCAGAGTTTATTTGAAGTGTTTAACCCACATTGTGCTCTTCGAGATCTCTGTCCTTCTCATGATAAATACCAAGCTGCATTTAAATAAGCCATGCTACTGTTTGCTGAAAATATCCATTTTCATATATTTAAAGCTGTAAAATATTTTATTTTACTTGTGAAAATAATACATACCCATGGAAGCAGCAGTCAAATCAACTGTTGCCTTGCATTGGGAAAATATGTTATAAAAGACCACTTTAAAGCATTAACAAGCAATGATTTTTTTTTGCATGAGGAGTGACATGCCTGATCCAACTACATTAAATCCTTTCATATGCACGTGAAAACTATGAAAACAATGAATTAGGTAGATGGAAATACTAGGCTCAAACATAGCAACATTTGTGAGGCTAACGGTATGGGGCAGTGTTTCATTCTGTTGTACATTTGGTTGTATGAATCAGAATGTATTCTATGACATCTAACAATAACATCCAAAATCTGCTAACAATCTCGGGGCTAAAAGTAGTGTTTAATCTTGTATCAGAATACCACCCAGGGCATAGCAATTTGGTATTGCAATTCTTTCTGATTACTGCATCATTTTAGTTAGTAGGATGTCAGATAACTAATATGAACAAACTATGGATGATCACTTTTTCTTGAGTGCTACATTTAAAGTGTATTTTTCCACCACCAAATGAAAGAAGTTGTTAAATAATAATACCATTAGCTTATTAAATATACTTTCTAACTGAACACAATAAGGTTCCCCCCTTAGTATTACATTTACCATTAAAAATTATAAAGTGGTCCATAATTTTAAAAGGCATACTGTTTTTTGTAGGTGCCATTGAGTTGATTTTGATGCATTTCACTCAGTGCCATAAAATCAGTCTTGACTCATAGAAACAGAGTGCAACTGCCCCTGTAGATTTCCAAGATTGGAAATCTTTATGCGAGTAGAAACTCTGGCCGTTCTTCCATGAAGCAGTCATTGGTTTTGAACTGGTGACCTTATGATTAACAGTTCAGAGCATAACCCAATATGCCATGAGGACTTCCTTTGACAAGACAACATTTTCTTTGTTTTCAGTCTTTACAGAAGCAGATCACCCCCAGCGACATTCCCTGCATTAAGAAGCCAAATCCTTCATCAGGTTTGCCAACAGGGCTCCTGGATTCTCCATTGGGGTCAGAAAAAAGAATACATAGTAATAGAAAACCTAGAATTTTTGAGAACCAAGACCAAATTTTTGTATTACTTCTAGATATTTGTCTAAAGATATTTGTGATGTGCTATAACTTTATAATATGGTGCTCACCTCACAAATTACCTATATAGTCAATATTAAAATACTTTACATTAATAGCTTATGTCAAGCTAAGTTCTCAATTAACTTGTTTCCCAGGTGCAAATGAACTATCATCTGTCCTTGACCTTGCTAAGATTTACAATTTGCCAGAGTCAAATAACAACAGCATTCTGTAACAAGTCATTTTCAGAGAATATTTAGTATAAACTTTCTAACCCTTTCCTCTTAGAAAAGGAATCTGATTTTCCTACTCTTTCTCAAGAATTCCACCGAACATTTTTTATAAAGGTTTCCCCCACCTCCCACCCTAGCTTTTCGTTCTTTTCACAGATTCTTACAAACCCCAGCTAAAGAATGGCCTTATTTTTCACTTCTCTGACGTTGCCTAACAAGTTTTTCCCTCAGCCTGCTGTACAACTGTCAGTCAACGGAAAGTCGTCTTCCTGAGCTGTCCAGTCCTCAAAATGAAAAATGAACAACTGTCAGATATTTGGCATCACTTCCTTTAAAAAAATTCTTAGCTCTACGTAATTCCTACAAACAATGATTTTTTGCTAAAATCCCTTCCTCAAAGGAAGGCACCAAGAATTATGAGCTCAGTTAAGAATCCCTGATAGAGTTGTTAGTTAGCTGCTGTGTGGTAACCACAAGGTTGGTGGATCAAACTGACTGCTCTTGCAAATCTTTTTTTTTTTTCCTGACATCTTTTTTTTTTAATTTTACTGGGGGCACTGACAGCTGCTACAACATTCAGTGCATCATTTGTATCAAGCACATTTGCACACGTTTCCACATACATTTTCCAACATTTTCCACTTGAGCCCTTGATACAAGCTCCTCTTTAAAAAAAACAAACTCCCCTTTTGACTCCCCCACCTTTTTTTAATGAATCAATTTATTGGGGGGCCCATAAAACTCCCATCACAATCCCTAACAACATCAGTTGTATGAAGGCCACTTTTACACACCCATTGCCATCATCACTCTCAAAACATTCTCCCTCCCTCCAGGCCCCCATTATCAGCTCCCTATATTACCCTTCCTCCCCCCCTTCCCCTTGAACCCTTAGTAATTTACAAATTATCTTTTCATCCTGTACACTGTACAATGTGTCCCAACACTCACTTCCCTGTTAAATGTGTCCCAACACTCACTTCCCTGTTGTCCGTGCCCCAGAGAGGAGGCTACATGTAGATCCCTGAAGTTGGTTCTCCCTTTCTATTCTTCTATCCCTCCATCCTTCTGGTATTACCATTCCTATTGCTAGTCTTGATAGATCATCTATCCTAAGTTTCCCATGTTTCCAACTTCACTGTACATCTCCTGGTCTAGCTGGATTTATGTAGCAAATCTTTATAGTCTCTTGAAGCCAGTGTAGGTTCACTGTGAGTCAGAGTGGACTAGATGGTCTTGGTTTTGCGTTTGAGTTGGTTATAATGAGCTGCAACAGAATCATTGAAACATCCATCGTAGAGACTGTTGTTAGAGAAGGTTCAAAGAACTTTAAAGTGATGTTCACATGATATATGAAAATATTCTATCTAGACTCTCCTCGGCTGAAAAGTCTGCGAGAGCAGGGTTCTGTGAGTCATCTATCTACTATTTCACTAGAACTCTGCACAGTGCTCCTCTTTGATGAACACTCAGTTTACTCATAATTAAATAAATGAAAGAGCTCCTGAAAATCAAGTTGAGTCAGATGACAGTCACATTATAGCCTTTCTCTAATCAAACAATGCTGGATTGGGAAAACCATCTGCAGAAAAAAAATGAGCTGAGAATCAAGCTAGAAGAAGGTCTAATGTTCCACAAGCCAAGCAGTCTGGCCTCAGGAATTTACGGCATGCTTCAGGTATAATGTGCTGAGGTGTAATGTGCCTCGTATTCAAAATTTAATTTGGGGGAATCATAATTTCTATATGCCAGCTATTCTGCAGGACTGTACTGAAGCTGTGTCTTTGC